>JALMGJ010000062.1:1368363-1605863 GCA_023362775.1 Charina bottae | reverse complement strand
AATTGCTGCGTTCCTGTAAAGCGCATTACCCAGCACAGAAGCCGTATTTGTAGGCATCTAGTTTATCCTTTGACTCCTGGGATATTGGCAAGGTAGTAATCCTTTTCAAAATATATTTTATGTGCTTAGCTGCCCTTATCTGCACTAAATCTCACAGATACTAATTCCAGTAGCCTTCTCTAAGGGAAAAGTTTCTCCCCCACGGTTAGATTGGATAACATCCAGGATATGTAGATTTCCTCTAAGATGGAAGGGGGATAAGAAAGAAGACGGAAAATGATCATGCTATTAAAGGTGGCCAGAAATCTTTCCCCAACATGTCCTCTTCGTTGGATGCATCACCCCCCTGTCCGCCAACTTGATTCCAAATAGAGGGGGATCACCGGGTGTCCTACTTTCCATCTCTATTCTTCTCCTGTCATGTAATAAAAGGGTTGGGGCTGGCATAATCAAAGGCCACTTGGTTATTAGGTAGAGCAGAGCTTTCCAAACTGTGTGTCGGGACACGTTAGTGTGTCGGCTGCAGTGTCTGGGTGTGTTGTGGCTGCTGCTGCCTCCGAGCCCTGCCAGGATTCCACGCAGGTCCTAGTGCCTGCCTTGTGCCCCGCTGTAAGAGTGTGTCACGAAACGATGCCCTGCTGTAAGAGTGTGTCGCGAAATGATGCATGTCTAAAAAGTGTGTCACCAACATGAAAAGTTTGGAAAGTTCTGAGATAGAGGGATGGATGATAGTGATGGGATATATGTTGGCCTAAAGGGAAAAAACCCGAGGCTTGAGAATAAACAGACAAGAATGCAGCTTGTTAGGGCTAACAGTGTTTACTGGTAGCATAAGGCAATAATGCAGATACAGTACATTATCGCAAAAATGAAAAAGATGAATATACAAGATACATCATTGTAAAAGGAAAAACAAAGCAAACTTATAAGCAGAGTTCCGTGTATTGATCCCAGGGCCAGAGTTCCTGCCATGGCCTATACCCAAAGCCAGGCATAGCTCACTCTGCCCAGTCCACGGGAAGTGAACACGTGAAGAACTACATGGCTAAAAGACACTAGAAATCAAGAAGCATAGAACACCATTTTGCATGGTTGTATATTCAGTTCTTCTAGCTTTCTGATTGGCTGGATGTTAGCTGTGACACGCACTAGGCCTCAAAGCATTAGGCCTAAAGCACATAGCATGACCTGCTGCATCTAAGCACTGAGTTCCCCCCCTCCTTGCTCAGGGGGGCCTGGGCAAGGCTTCCCACAGAAGGAAATCAGGAGGATATCTTCCCATGGGAAGATCCATTGCTAGCCATAACATGGTACCTTCTCGCTCCCTATCTCATGAGGATGTAAACAAAGCCAAGGCTTCTCTGTTATCCAGCCACCTGGCATTCACGTCATCATGAGAACGCTGTGCTTTGTACAGGAATAATTCGCCAAGTCAACACAAGAACTCTAACAGATAGATGGACGGATGAATGGAAGGACGGACAAACAAATGGACAGACAAGACTGACGGATGGTCAGAAAGACAGATGGACGGGTGGATGGGTGGACAGACAGACGGACAGACGGAATCATCAGTCATCAATTGTTAATGCAAGCAGGAGACGGGTCCCTTTACATGCTTGCCCCAGACCAAATTAATCCAGAGTTCTCACATATTTGGGTCACATTATGCAAAGATGTAGCTCTCTGGATAGGACTCTGATGCTGGGAAAGGTGGAAGGAACGAGAAGAAGAGGACGACCAGCAGCCAGGTGGACGGACTCAGTTACAGGAGCGACGGGGGCCCCGTTGGAAGATCTGAAGGACCAGGTTGGGGACAGATCCTCCTGGAGAAGATCGACCTATGTGGTTGCTAAGAGTTGGCACCAACTAGATCAACCCAAGAAATCTAATTTTTTGTACAGTTGGAATCTAGACTCGAAACACAAGCATTAGATTTGCTTGTGTTTGGTCTTTCCGGACTCATATCATACGATTCCCTTTTATTCTTCTGGCTTATTGATCATGCCAAGTGCTGAGTGGTCTGGAGTCCGGCATTCTTCAAATCGAGGAAAATAATGTTTTAAAAAGCCAAATTTGGGGGGCTTTCTGTGGTCCCCACCGTGCAAATGGTACGTTAAAGTAACTCAATAAGTATTTATTTATTTATTCGTATTTATTCTAGCCGCCCAACTCCAATTATCATTATGCTCCTAGACCAGCATGCGTGTACAAATCCCCCATCATTCCTAGATGCATAGATGCAAAGGGCGAAGAAGCCTTCCTTCCTTCCTTCCTTCCTTCCTTCCTTCCTTCCTTCCTTCCTTCCTTCCTTCCTTCCTTCCTTCCTTCCTTCCTTCCTTCCTTCCCTCTCTCTTTCATCAATGCAGGAGAAGATTTATGGCAAGTTTAGAAATATTTGGAAATACACAATTTCCAAATAAACAGTTGGAAAAAAAGTTCAAGCAGGTAGGATTCAGTTTGTTGCCCTGTTCTCATAGCTGCTAGGCATTGGAGGTTTTCAAACTTTTTCAGGCTATAGCAGCTATTAAGAACGGGGATTCCTGTCGGTCTCGCATGGAATCCCATCCCGTTCTGACAGATTCACAAGGATCCATGGAAAGCAAGTTAAAAACCCCTGTTGCAGGTAGCAATGATCAGCATTAAAGTGGTTTTCTCCTAAGATAGATAGATAGATTCCTTCCTTCCTTCCTTCCTTCCTTCCTTCCTTCCTTCCTTCCTTCCTTCCTTCCTTCCTTCCTTCCTTCCTTCCTTCCTTCCTTCCCTCTCTCTTTCATCAATCAATCAATCTCTATCTATCCTCTATCGTTTTACAGAGAACATAAAAACTAACACAAACTAGCACAGAATAAAGAAAACAAAGGAAGAAGAAGAGAAAGAAAAGTACAGAAAGAAAAGATAAAAAGAAATAGAAGCAGCTTCCGATTTCCTTTGCAGCAGATATGGTTACAAAATTATCTCTTACTCTGATTCCAAAAAAAGCTCACTTTTTTCTATTACCCGTTTTTTTTCTAATCATCAAAACCACAAGTCGTAAGTGCATTTTTTTTCTGTTTCATGCAAAAAGTCTAGAATCAGGGGTTTCCAGCCAGCCATAAACGTCAATAGTGTCTTTTCTCTGATCAAAGAAGGCAATTTAGCCATCTCTGCAAGTTCCATCGTCTTCCTCAACCATTCCTCCGTTGTGGGTGGTGTCGAACTTTCCCACTTTTGAGCATATGGTAATCTCGCTGCAGTGGTCATCGATCAAAACGTCTCCTAAGATTTTCCATGGTGGGGGAAATCTGTTTTCCTCGGAGGAAGAGAAGGAAGGGGATCGGCGAGAGCTCGGCTGCCTCGGGGCTGGGTGGGGAGCGCATCAACACAGCAAAACCCTTTGCTTTACCGTGTTCAGAAGTGGCCCATCTCACTTTACTTCCTGGAAGGAAGTGGGTTTTGTCGGCAGAAAAACAGCGGGACCCCAGCCGCACGCAGCTTGCGCGAGGAGCCGCCGGCAAAAGTGGAGGCAGCTTTGGAGAGAACTGAACAGAGTGCAAGGAAGAGGTTTTTTCCCCGCTCTCATTAATCCCCCAAGGATGTGCCTGGTCAAGCGGGTCCCGCAGGTTTTGATTGGGGAAAAAAAACCTCAATCACCTGTTTTACCAAAGAAAAAGCCTTGGAGGCCTCACAGCACCCTGAAAAGATGGGGATCATCTGGCTCAGGCGGGGCATCTGTATACAGGTAGTCCTCGACTTACGACCACAATTGGGACCGGAACTTCTGTTGCCAAGCGAGGTGGTCATTAAGTGAGTCATGCCTGATTTTACGACCTTTTGCCATGGTCGTTAAACGAATCACCGCAGTCGTTAAGTGAGTCACGTGGTTGTTAAGTGAATCCGGCTTCCCCCGTTGACTTTGCTTGTCGGAAGCCGGCTGGGAAGGTTGCAAATGGCGATCACGTGACCCCAAGACGTTCCAACCGTTGTAAATACATGCCGGTTGCCAAGGGCTTGAGTTTTGATCACGTGACTGCGGGGAAGTGGCGATGGTTGTAAGTGTGAGGGCTGGTTGCAAGTCACTTTTTCCAGCGCCGTCGTAACTTTGAACGGTCGCTAAACGAGTGGTCATAAGTCGAGGACTCCCTGTAAATACATCTCCCAGTGAGGGAATGCAGTATTTCAGCTCTTACAGATGTTGGGCACCTTTGTGGCATCTCCACCGAGAGATGGTCAAGGATGAATTAGGGCGGCTTGCAAGCCTCCTAGCCCGAGATCCAGACCTCCCCCGGCCGGCCTCAAGATCTCCGACTTCAGTTTGGGAGAATAGCTTGCTTCCTTGGTTGGGCTGAGCTGTGAACCGAACGGGGGTCTTTTTTAATTCTTGAGAAAGAAACGAACTTGCCGTCAGCGTTGATGCCTCTCTGCTCTTTCTCCATGCGTCTTTGCATCCCGGCAGGTGGAAGCTGAGCACCTTTTCAGCAACATCCAAGAAATTATCCAGGTCCATCGCACACTCTGGAGGACCGTCATGGCCCCCGTGCTGGAGAAGGCCCGGGCGAGCCGATCCTTGCTGGACCCCACCGATTTCCTGAAGGGCTTCAAGATGGTGAGGGCGAAAGAGGTGGGGCCGGGAGCCGCCAGCCGTTTTGGCATGCTCAGAGGTCCTCTGCCTTTGGAACTGACAGC
The DNA here is from genome assembly GCA_023362775.1 of Charina bottae. Classification (NCBI taxonomy): domain Eukaryota; kingdom Metazoa; phylum Chordata; class Lepidosauria; order Squamata; family Charinaidae; genus Charina; species Charina bottae. The sequence goes on along the minus strand of JALMGJ010000062.1, from coordinate 1,601,198 downwards.
TGGGGTCGGAACTGGGGGAGAGAAGAGGGGTTGCAAATTGCTTGTGGTAAAAAAAAAAAAATGGGAGTAGCTGAGTAGAAGGGGCTGTACGAGGCCAGAATGAGTTCCTTCCAGGAGGAAAATTGGTGGAAAGTGGGAGCTGCAATACCACCCTCGGTCATTAATCGCAGAGGCACTAGAGAGCACAGAATCCGAGAATGGGAAGGTTGGAAGGGAGCTTAGAGGTCATCTAGTCCAGCCCCCCCGGTGCAGGAACCTAAATTAAAGTCTAAACTGTGAGGCCTGGGGGGAAACCTGGAGGTCATCCAATCCGGCCCCTGTCCAAGGCAGGAATAAGTATTTATACAGCAGAGGGGAACAGGACAACCCCGGCGGCCCGGTCAGATGCCCGCTTTCAACCCTGGGCACTCTGCAGAACGCCCGCTTCTGAGCTCCCCGGGGCCTCCCTCAACCGTGGTTAACTCTGGGTCTTCCCCCCCCCCCACAGTTTGGCTCCCATTTCAAGCCTTATGTTCGCTACTGCATGGAGGAAGAAGGTTGCATGGAATACATGCGCGGCCTGCTTCGGGAGAATGAGCTCTTCCGCCTCTATGTGACGGTAAGGACGGGCGGGGCAGGGTCCCCCCCCTGGGTGCAGGGATGCCCGTGCGCCCCTGCCCAGTTGAGATGCGCTGTAAATTTGCCAGAGTAAAGGGGGAGGGCGTTAGCAGATCCCCAGGAATGTGCAGGGGAGCGAATGCTGCCTGGACGGTGCAGACGGCCTTGCGTTCTTCTGCCCTCCTGGGCTGGCGGGCCAGCATCTTTCCTGGCCCCGTCCGTGACGAGACCCCCGTCCTTCCCGCTCGCAGTGGGCCGAGAAGCACAAACAGTGCAACCGGCTGAAGCTGAGCGACATGCTCGTGAAGCCGCACCAGCGCTTGACCAAGTACCCGCTGCTACTCAAATCGGTGTTGAAGAAGACCGAGGACCCGCGCGGCCGAGAGGCCATCGCCACCATGGTAAGACGCCCGGCCAAGACCCGGGGAAAACCTTACAGGTGGGGGCTGTTTGCACTTTTTCTCCAAACCCACCTGGGTTTGCACGCGGGGGTGCAAGCAAGCCCGTGGGCGAAGGGGCGGGTTGGAACAGCCTGACCCTTACCACGGGGGGGGGGGGGGTTGTGACGAAATGTGAGTTGATTTTTTCCAGGAAAGGAGGAAACGAAGGGAAGTGGGCAGGGGGATGGAGAAAGAAGAAAGGAACTGTGGATCGTTGTGGCGAGAAGAAGGAAAAAAGGGAAAAATTAGAATATTGGAAAGAAGGGGGGGGGGAAGCTGTAACTCCCTGCGGTTGGCTAAATTTTCTGTTCCTAAGTGCAGCGGAGAAGCGCGCTGAGCTGCGTCGTTAAAGAAAATCAGTTTGGGCATCTTAAAGTTCGAATCGTTTGCAAACACGTTACCGTATCCGCCCACCCGTGCAGTTACAATCGCCTCTTGCCAGGAAATAACTGATAAGGGAGAAGATAATAGATGCTCAAACCTCTTTTTCATTGCTTTTCTTCTTCTTCTTCTTCTTTTTTTTTTGAGGGGGTGATTAGAAAATGTTAAAGGCCAAAGGCACGGAAATGTACATAAAGGAGATAGAGGAATATCAAATTGCCCAGAGAAAATGGCCTTCTCTCGCAATGGTTAGAACAGAGGGTCCTCTGTGAAATTAAATTAATTAAATTAAATTAAATTAAATTAAATTCAGAAAGAAGAAAAAGACAGGTTTCCCACCATCGGGAGTTAAAAGGGGGCTTCCTTCAACTGGCCACCAATTTAGAGGGTGGAATTTTTTTTTAACTTCAAAAAACTCTGCCCTCCACTGGCAAAATCTCTGGGCAGTTGGCTTTAATTAGATTAATAGTCCAGATGTAAGTCAGCAATGGAAATGAATTGCTTTGGGGAGTTGAAAGGTAGCAGGAAAAACTGTCTGTCTAAAAAAATGGCCCAAAGAAAACTTCTGCGTTAGCTTTACTTAACTTTTAAAAGAAAATCAGCTAAAATGCAGCATAGGACCGCGGGGAGGGGATGGTTACATCGTTTGAAAAGGGGAGTCGATTTCACCCCCTCCAGATACATGCCGATCAATCCTGAACGTTTGGTGGAACCTCCATGTTCCGCAGCAGTCTATCTTTGAGAAACCCAGCCAAGTTTGCTGCTCCCTAGGCTTCTGGGGGGTCGTTGATTTCGCCACCAGGAGGAAGTGAACTCCGTAGATCCATCTCTTCTTTCTTCCCAGATCAACTCAGTGGAGCATTTTATCAACCAGGTCAACTCGCGCATGCGTCAGCACCAGGAACAGCAGCGCCTGGCCACCACCGTTAACCGAATTGATGCGTATGACGTGGTGGAGGGCAGCACCGACGAAGTGGACAAGGTGAGGCAGGGTGGGGGGGGTGCAAGGAGGGCCCCCCAAGTCCCTCTCTTGAATTGACTCGGCAGGGACGTCCGCTAGGAACCTGCAGCGTATCGAGACCCTGATCCGAATCAGTGGCCCCCGCAGGTCGGGTCCAAAAAAGTCAAGAAAGTGCTCACTGTTGGGCAACCCAACGCCGCCCCCCCAAGGTTGCACAGTCGCGACCACCATCTTGACTTTTGCCCCCCCCCTCCGTGGAAATACGGCTGGCAGCAGCGCTGAGCCCTCAACACGGATCCATCGACGAGGGCTTTTCGTTAAGACCCGTCACGAGGAGCTAAGATTATTATTACATTTTGTTTTGGTAATTGAAATGATTACGTGGGGGACTGGATTTTGCGTGGGATCGTCATGAGTGTTTTGGTTTCATCAGGCCCAGCCAGGAGTCTGGGTAGAATGGGGTGGGATAGAAAAATAGGAAATAAATAAATGCCCCCCTCTTAGGCAAAGTTTTGAGTTCTTCCAAAGTGGGCAACGTCAGCCGGAGAGTTTGTTTGTTTGTTTGTTTGTTTATTTATTTATTTATTTATTTATTTATTATTGTATTTATACCCCGCCTATCCCCTCCCTAACGGAGGACTCTAGGCGGCTTACATACATCGTTATACATATACATCGTTATACAATTTCTTTAAACCGCGCTTCAAGGAAGGGGGTAAGGGAACCGACTCTTCTCTGGCTTCTGGACTACATGTCCCACGATGCCTTGCGTCAGAGCTGGCTGCTGACGTCCTGTAGATGTTATTACTTCGGGAACCGTCGTGACCGCCACCATTCAAAGGATCTTCAGTTTCGGTGGAAGCCGACTCCCCGACAGGACGTCAGCAAATTTTCCCACTTAAGGTGGTACCCAATTTATCTACTTGCAAGCTTTCGAACTGTTGGGTCGACAGGAGAGTTGCTGTACAGGTAGTCCTCGTTTAACAACCACAATTGGGACTGGAATTTTGGTTGCTAAGCGAAGCGGTCATTAAGGGAATCCGACCCGATTTTATTACCATTTTTGTGGTGGTCGTTAAATGAATCACCACGGGCTTTAAGCGAACCAACTGGTCATTAAGCCAATCATGCAGTTCCCTATTGATTTTGCTTGCCAGAAGCTGGCCAAGAAGGTTGAAAATGGTGGTCATGTGACCATGGGACGCTGCGACGGTCGTAAGTGTGAGGACCGGTCGCAAGTTGTTTTTTTTCAGCACCGTTTTAAGTCCGAACTGTCACTAAATGAATGGTTGTTAAGTGAGGACTACCTGTAAAGTCGTTTTCCAGGCTGCACAATATATCAACTCAGCGGACTGGGTTGGCAGGAGAAGCCGAGACCCAAGAAACTAACCACGGTTCACCTTAACCCAACTTATCTAGCTCGGCCCGGGCAGCGGTGGCCTCTGCCTCTGCTTCTCGTTTGCAAAGGGTGCCTTTGGATGGCAGTGCCAATCCTTGCCCGCTCTGCTTCCTCCCCCCCCCCCCGCAGATCCTGAAGGAGTTTCTGCGCCTGGACCTGACGGCCCCGATCCTCGGGACCTCCAGAGAGGAGACGCGGCAGCTGCTGCTGGAGGGCAGCCTCAGGATGAAGGAGGGGAGAGACAGCAAGGTGGGGTGTCGCGGGGGCCGGGAGAGACGGGGAGGCCGGCGAAGGGGAGGCGATGGGGCCAACGGGGAGAGGGATGCTGGCGGGGTCTCTGCTAGCTTTCTACTTACAGGGAACATTTGGGGTACGCAAGCTCTCAGCCTGCACACCAAAGTGCCCCATCCGCCTGTCCCTTCGGTGAAAGTCCTAAATGCATAATTTAGCCCTAGTTGCCATTCTCTTGCCAGCCCCACCCACAGTCTCTCCTCGCTTCCCCTTCCTCTTCCCTCTTCCTCTCTTCCTCTCTTCCTCTCTTCCTCTCTTCCTCTCTTTTCCTTCCTTCCTTCCTCTCTCCCTCCCTCCCTCCCTTCCCCTTCCCCACCTTTTCCTCCCTCCCTCCCTCCCTCCCTCCTTCCTTCCCTCCTCCCTCCCTCTTCTTCTCTTTTCTTTCCTTCCTTCCTTCCCTCCCTCCCTCCCTCTCTCCCTCCTTCTCTCCCTTCTTCCTTCCCTCCTCCCTCCCTCCCTCCCTCCCTCCCTCCCTCCCTCCCTCCTTCTCTCCTTCCTTCCTTCCCTCCCTCCCTCCCATTCTGGGCTCCATGCAGAAACCCACATTAAACCATCCTAGGCAAATGGGGGTCCTTCCATCCCGCTCCTCGAAGATCTCCATTGCAGGAGATCTCGCCACCTTTCACCCATCCCCGGGCTGGTTCTCACGGCCGAACGGGCTTCTTTTGCCAGATGGATGTCTACTGCTTCCTCTTCACCGACCTCTTCCTGATCACCAAGCCGGCCAAGAGGGCCGAGCGCACGCGGGTCATCCGCCAGCCGCTCCTGATCGACAAGGTGGTGTGCCAGGCGCTCCGGGATCCAGGTGAGCGACCCGTACACCCGTCCCACGCCGGGATCACCCTATCCCGTGCTCCCCATCCAGGTTTTCAACTACACTTTTCTTTGTTCGTTGTTTTAGAAGATGCTGGTTTTTGAAGCCTTTTTTTCGTTACCCACCCAGGATCTTTCCTGCTGATCTACCTGAACGAGTTTCGCAGCGCCGTCTGTGCATACACCTTTCAGACCAGCGGACAGTCGCTCTGCCGGAGTTGGGTTGAAGCTGTCTGTAATGCCCAGGTAGGTGCTGCTGGACTATGGAGGCCCTTTTCCAGGGGTGTCAAAAAAGTCAAAACGGTGGCTCAGAAGCAGGCGTCCCTTCAATGTTGCTGGTGCCAGCTTGACTTTTTTGACCTCCTGTGGGCAACCCCTGGGGGCGGGGGAAGAGAGGGGCTGAGAAAAGCGGCAAATAATTTCCAAACTGCAGGAAGTAGCTGTCCTGTCTCCCGTTTGGGGCATCCCACTTTAAGAAGGATTCAGAAAAATTGGGGCAGGTTTAGAAACAGCGAGAAAAACAGGACTAGCAGCCAGGAAGAGAAATTGAAGGAGTGGGGCTGCTCAGCATAAGAGCCCTTTTCAGGATTTCCGATAGAAGATGGGTCCTGCCTCGTTTCAGAGTAGAATAATGGTTTGAAACTACAGGAAGGGACATCCTGATTTCATTGACCCACAGACGTTTGGCGGATTGTGTCCCACCGTTGAGCCGTCTGGATGGGTCAGATGCTGTTCACAGTTCAGCTTCACCGCCTCCCGTTCCCTTGAGCCATATTTGAGGGGTTTCGTAGAATCCTAGGGTTGGATGGGACCCCAGAGGTCATGAAACCCAACCCCCTGCCCACAGCAGGATTCACTACAGGTAGTCCTCGACTTACGACCGTTCGTTTAGCGATGGTCCGAAGTTACGACGGCCTTGGAATGGGTGCTTTACAGCCTGTAAAGTACTTCCAAGCATCGTAAAACATTGCACCACCCCTCTGCGGTCACATGATCACATTTCAGGTGCTTGGTTCACATTTACGACCGGTTGCAGCATCCCACGGTCACGTGATCGCGTTTTGTGACTTTTTTTGCCGTTTTCTGGCAGAAAACGCCCATTGGGGAAGCTGGATTCACTTAACGACCGCAGCGACTCGCTTAACAACCACAGTGATTTGCTTAACGGCCACCATAAAAACGGTCATAAAATCGGGTCCGGTCAGGTGATGACTTAACTGCAGCGACTTACAATGAAAATTCCACTCCCATCCGTGACGTTTCATCCCATTCGTTCTAATCTTTCACTCTTGAGCAAGTTTCGTTTTCAATCTCTGCCTCTGTTGTGGCCTCAAAGGGCTGGGGTCTGCCAGCATCCCCTCCCCAGGCCTTACAAGATCCCCAATGGAGGGAGGGGGCTTATTTTCCGCCGGGCCTGACTTGCTCGGCCAATCCATGCGTTGGCATGGATTCGAGGTTCTTCGCTGCCCCGAGAGAGTCTTATCTTTGCATCCTTTAACTACTCTCCTCCGTCCCATAGAATAAGCTGCAGCAGCTCCGTCTTCAGGAGGCCCAGCGCAGCCAGCGGCTTCCCCATGTCGAGGAAGGGAAGGCGGGCGAGGAAGAGGAAGAGGAGGAAGGCAACGGGGGCTCCTCGGCAGGCAGTTCCCCTCCCACCCTTCGCAAGAGCACCAGCAGCCTGGACTCACAGCAGCGGTAAGCCGGCTCGTCTCGGGGGGGGGGGCGTCTTTTGAGCGAGGGGTAGGCTGCACAGAACCCCCAAAACTTCTGAAGTTTGCACTTGTAAGCTTTGCCCCTTAAGCCCCCCCGCCCCCCAAAAGCCTCCCCAGAACCGGACTCGAAATGTAGTCCTGCGTATTCTGGAGAGGATGTGATGCTCCGCCGAACAGCCCCAGGGGGCCGGCAGAGATTTAAAAAACCATTCAAGGAGAGGCCGGCCCTGCCTCGAAGTGGTGATTTGGATGGCTGCGAATTGATTCTGACGGTGGCAGGATATCAATCTAATAAATAAAAGTTCTTGGAGAGAGTTGGACCATCCAGAGTCGAAAACTCTTCTCAGCTGAAAATCACTGCATACATTAAGAATGATCTCCAAGGATAGCGGCAGTCTATCTTTCCACAAAGGAACAAAAGCGAGGGCTTAAGGAAGCGTTTGGATTTCCAAAACCGCACAGTATACCTGGGAGGTTTTTAAAAGGCCAGCCAATTTCAGCCACCAACTATGTACAGGCAGTCCTCGACTTATGACCATTTGTTTAGCGACCGTTTACGACGGTACTGAAAAAAGCGATTTGCGACCGGTCCTCGCAAAATCGGGCATGACTCGCTTAATGTCTGCCTCACTTAGCAACAGAAGTTCAGTTCCCAATTGTGGTCGTAAGTCGAGGACTTCCTGTACTTGCACGGATGAATTTGTGGGCAGAAGATTAGTTTTTGCAAAAGTCAAAAGTTGGATGCCACGTTGGGCCCATTCACCATCCCCAGCTAAGGTAGTTGTGCAAGATATATTTCTTTGGGGCAGGGTGAATGTGTGGGGTGAGGAATCCTCATTCGTTGACTTTTGCAAAAACTAATCTTCTGCCCAGTGGTCCCTGGGAGGAAGCAGAGATGAGCACACACCTATGCACTTATGCATACATTTCGGTGCTGTGTGTTAGCTTTTTTCAGTGGATTCCCTCAGCCTGGCTAATCAATTTCATGCTCCCGGCTAGTCAATTTCGGTTTGTTCCTGTAGCCTGCGCCTTTTGCAGCATTACCGTAACCCACCCCCTGCCTTGGTTGCAGCCTCTCGGACAGCTCCACCGAGACCATTTCCGTGACGGTGGCCGAGGCCGGCGAGGGGCTCCCCTCCCCTTCCTTTGAGGGGGGCCCGTTCAGCTCGCAGGTGGATAAGTCGCCCGTCGGCCCCCTCCCCAATCCCACCACGCCCAGCTTGGAGATGGGGGACCCGCTCCCAGACGCCCCCGGCTGCCTCCTGAAACCGGGACCCAGCCCCTGCCGCTGTTCCTCCGTCGACAGCGCCTACGGGACCCTCTCGCTCGCCTCCTTCCAAGAACTGGCCGACCCCCAGCAGCCGCAGGGGGGCACAGCAGCTGCCGAGGAAGAGGAGGACATCGCCCAGCCCTTGCAGCAGGCCGGCTCCCCCAAGCTGCGCCGACAGACCCCTGTCCAGTTCCTGCCGGCCAAGAGCAAGGTGTTGAAATCCAAATCGGAGGCCAACCTCTTGCAGATGCTCTTGGCCTCGCCGCAGCTCAGCCCGAGCAGGAGCCTCTCCGAACTTTCCCCCCCGGTCCTGCTGTCCGGCTGCCCCCCGATGCAGGAACCCCAAAGCCACGCCTTCAGGGGCGTCTTCAGCAGCAGCAGCAACAACAGTAGCGCGTCCGAGCTCTCCGAAGCGGAGGAGGCGTCCTCGTTGGGAGTCTGCGTCTCTCCGGGGAGGGTGGCCACCGTCTTGGGGGGGCCGCCATCTCCCTGCTGGCTGGCAGAGGAGCGCCAGGGAGAGGAGCTGTCGGCGGGCCAGCAGGCTTTTCCGGACACACCGGCGATCCAGCACCGCAAGTTGACGTTGGGCCAGCTGTACCGCCTCCACACCACGTTGCTCCTGAACTCCACGCTCACGGCCTCGTGAGTTAGGGGCGGGAGGGCAGTGGTGGGACTTTAGTGCCTGGGCTGTTCTGGGAGCGGAGTGGCCCTACTGTGAGACAGGATGGTGAATTGCGGTGGTGTCAGCCTTGCGAGGTAGTCCAGACAGGAAGCATGCTCAGATGAGTTAATTCTACCTTATTGTCAGGTTACATTAAGAAGAATCTTGCAGGTCTGAAAGAACCTCTCTCCCCCTCGCCTTTACAGCCCAAGAAACTAGGGAGGGTCCCTTCTGAGATGCTTTCCACTCCCCTTTTCCTTCTGTGGGCTCAGCTGCCTCTTATCCGACCGTTGTCTAGTCTGCGGCTCTTCCTTCTGTCTCCCAAGGTCCTTCCCACAGACCATTACACTTCCCAAGATTGTTCCTTGTTCAGACAGTTTCCTCCTAGCGTACCAGGGTGCAAAGTGGAATTAGGCTCCAGATCTGGCTCTGTTTAGCTCCTGTCAGCCTTGCGAGGTAGTCCAGCCAAGAAGCACACCCAGGAGTACTAGCTCTACCTTTATTGTAAGGTTACAGTAACAGAATCTTGCAAGTCTGAAAGCACATCTCTCCCCCCTCATCTTTACAGTCCAAGAAACTAGGGAGGGTCCCTTCCGAGATGCTTCCCATGCCCCTTTTCCTTCTGTGGGCTCAGCTGCCTCTTATCCGACCGTTGTCTAGTCTGCGGCTCTTCTGTCTCTCAAGGTTATTCCCACATGCCATTACAGGTGGACAGCAAATGGAGATGGGAAATCAATGGGCTGCCAGAATGACCACAGGTTGTACCAGAGTAGAAAGGAATGTGTAGGGAAGTGGAAAATTCAACCTGGATTTTCCCTGCTCTCAAGCATTCACAGAGTGTCTTGGTTTCCTTTCTGCCAGCTCTGCTTACTCACCCCTTTGCTCTTGGCCCCCAACCTAGCTTCCTCTCTCTCTTTTTGTTTTAAAAATTAAAGAATGTAGAGCTGATCTTGGAGATAGGCAGGGAGTGAGGCAATCAGAGGAGACTTGTAGAAAAAGTTACGAGTCCTGGGAAAGAGGGAAGTGGGAGAAAGAGATTCAGAATCACCCCACCTTGATTGTGTTTGGTATAAGATGGAGTAGAGAAACGTGGACTATCAAGAATCTGTTATTATATACTATTACAGATAGTCCTCGACTTACAACCATTCATTTAGCGACCGTTCAAAGTTATGACAGCACTGAAAAAAGTCACTTATGACTGGTCCTGGGAGTTACAACAGTCGCAGTGTCCCTGCAGTCACGTGAGCAAAATTCAGGCACTTGGCAACCAGCATGTATTTACAACGGTTGCAGTGTCCCGGGGTCACGTGATCGCCATTTGTGACCTTCCCAGCCAGCTTCCAACAAGCAAAGTCAATGGGGGAAGCCGGATTTGCTTAACCACCATGTGATTCGCTTAATGACTGCAGCAAAAAAGGTCGTAAAATCAGGCATGCCTCACTTAACAACCGCCTCACTTAGCAACAGAAGTTCCGGTCCCAATTGTGATCGTAAGTCGAGGATTACCTGTCCAATAAAGTAGCTTCCCTGGAATCTCTGCTGTGCCTTTTTCTGACATCCCTCTCGAAAGCCTGTCCAAGTTTTTCTCTACTTCGTCTTACACCAAACCAAATCAAGGCGGGGTCGTTTTAAGTTTCTTTCTCCGTGCTTTCCCAGAACTGAGTCACTTTTTTCCCAAAGTCCCCTGTTAATGTCTCGCTCCTTCCTTCCTCCATCTTTGCTCCTTCACATAATGGAAGAGAGGAGGTAAGTAACGTCTTATTTTCTCCCTTGTTGCAGGGAGGTGTGAGAAGCGTCCGGAGAAGACGATCAAGGGCGCGAGAGACCCGCTCGCAGGAGGTCCGGTTCTGTAGCACCACCCACTGTGGGCATCCACCCACCATGGACCACCTGCCCGCCCCGAGGGGGTAGGCGCGAGGACCGGGCCCTGCATCCCAACCGGGCGCCACGACCCGGGCCGAGTTCTGTGTGTGTGTGTGTGTGTCGACCAGATCGATGTGTTTGCGGCAGCTGTGCACACGGGGTCCTGAGGACACGAGAGACAAGGGGAGAGTGGTGGTGGTGGCGGGGGGGTTGGCCCCAGCAATTTTTCCTAGATTTTTGCCTTTTGCACTTTTTAGTCCTCCGTACAGCGGGTAAGGGAGCGAGAAGGACGCTTGGGGAGGGGCACCGCACAATACCCGAACGACCACCCCCGAGCCATGCAGCGGGCTGTTGCTTGTCTGACTCGGCTCCTCCTCCTCTCGTGGGGCTCCCCGATCCCCCCAAAGCGTCCCAAGGCAGGAATTGAGCCTTGTCACTCCCTCCTGGACCCGCGCCCCGTCGGCCAGCTTGTCATACTCCCAACGCCACCCCGGCCCCTAGGAACGCCAGCCTGCGGGAGGATCTCTCGCAACTTTCGCAAGAATGCCGCAGGCACTTCCTACAGAGAGCTCTCCATGCCCAGCCTGAGAAGGAGTGCCAAGAAGGAGGGCGCAGTTGACAACCTCGATCACCCTGGCTGGCAACGGGTTCGACTCACCCCGCCATCATGGCCAGTCTTCCCATCCAGCAATAGAAAAAGCCTCGCTCGGGCCAGAGGGACCTCCACCCTTTATGCATTTTTTCTTGCCAAGGGGGTGGAAACTCAAAAAGAATCATAGCAAACAGCAAGACGGCTTCCCGGCATCCTGAGATGTCGGGATTTTTTGGTGACTGCCTGGGGAGCTTTGCTTCTAGCCGGGGGGCCGGCTGTTTCGGAGGGAGGGAGGGAGGGAGGAAGGAAGAACTGGAAGGTTGGAGAAGGGAAGTGAGTGGCAATTCCGGGAAGAAGGAAAAAGAACGGGAAAGCAGAATTGTGCAGAAACGTTCAAGTCCCGAGGCGCCAGGGCAGTTTGGAAGAAGAGGAAATGGAACGGCATCTCTACCGCAGCCTCGTGGAGTTAGGAAAAAGGCCTTGCCCGACATCGGGGCGTCTTCGGCGAGGTTAATGCCCCGTGCCCGCCCTTTGCTTGGCGACACGGAGGCAGAGCCATCCTCGCCCTCCTTTCATAGCTTCCAACTTCGTGGCAAGATTCGCCCCCCTTGTCCAATTCCAGGGCTGACTCCTTTCATTTGTTATCCCACCCACCCCTGTGGGGGGGGGGAACATTGGCACCGCCTGGGACAGTTGAGCAAAGCCCCCCCCCCCAATATACTGGCCATTCTACGAAACTTAGTTGGCCACGGGAAACGAAGCCGGTCTGGAAGGAAGTTTGCCAAGCGTCTTTCCTAGCAAAACCCTCTTTTAATTCTGCAAGAGTCTGTTGTACTTCGTGTTGGCTTTTCAAGTTGCATATTTATTAAGCTCGGCTTCTCGGGTCTTTGCATTGTGCCCCCCCCCATTTTTCAATGGGGCAGGAGAGCTGATGTTCATAGTTCCTTTTATACAGTGGCATGCAGTGAAGTTTGTGGTTCCCCTCCCCAAAACAAACAATGGGGGGGATCTTGGTTTTGCACCCCCTCTTTTGCAAATGTCCTTGCTTGGCTAAGTGGTCACCCATTAAATGCCGATCAAAGCCTCCAAACCTTTTCTATGATGGGGCACAAAGGGGGTGGGGGGTGGAGTGTGGCGGGGGTTGCACGCGACAGCAAGCCATCGTGGGTGGTTGGGGTGGGGTTCAGCCTGGTGGGAAATCCAGCCCGTTGCGGCTTGCGCGGCAAACCAGGATGCAGATACAAGCCGCCATCGCTTCGCCAAGTTTTCGCTTACGTGGACCAGGGCTCGATTTTCCTTTTATAGAATTCCCCGCCAAAGATTCCTTGGATTTTGATTGACATTATTTTGTCGAAGGCTTTCACGGCCGGAGTTCGATGGCTGTTGTGGGTCTTCCGGGCTGTGTTTCTGTGATTCCAGAACACGGCCACATAGCCCGGAAGACCCACAACAGCCAATGACATTATTTTGCTTTTCAGTCAATCCCAAAAACAAACAGATAAGAAACACACATATAAACAATAAAGTTATAAAGGAAGAAAAAAACAACAGATTGGGATGGCTGTAAAAGGGGAGTTAGGAATTCACAGAGGAAGAAGAGAAGAATCTCAGGATTAGTCATGGTCATGTAGGTAGAGCCTACCTGTTTAGAGGCAGTCTACCTTAAGCACAAAGTAAGTGATTCTGCTAGGCCTACGTATTGGCTGACTTATTATGGGAAGTGAAATGTCGTGTCGAGGATTGGAGTGCCAGGGCTGCTGGTGCGGAGGCCCTGCCACGAAGGGATGGGCAGCATGCGGTGCCCTGAAGCATTTCTTGGGAGGGGGGGGGGAAATCTGGTTTTCCTGCTTGTTTGAGCAGAACTTTCCCAAAGCCAGCACAGTTTCCACATTGCACTTTCAGCCGATCAAATTCCTTGCCGGGTCCATATGACACACACAGCCTGGGTCAGGCCAGCAGATAAAGGTAGTCCTTGCTTAACAACATTTGTTTAGTGACGGTTCAGACTTACGACAGTGCTGGGGAAAGTGACTTGCGATCGGTCCTCACTCTTATGACTGTTGCAGCTCACGTGATCACAATTTGGACGCTTGGCAACCGGTTCGCATTTATGACCCTCACAGCGTCCAGTGGTCATGTGATCGTCATTTTCAACCTTCCCGGGAAGCAAAATCAACGGGGAACCGCGTGATTCGCTTAACGACCATGTGGTTCACTTAACGCCGGTGGTGATTCACTTAATGGCCGCTGCAGAAAAGGTGGTGAAATCGGGTCGGATTCGCTTAATGACCGCCTCGCTTAGCAACCGAAATGCCGGTCCCAACTGTGGTCGTTAAGCGAGGACTACCTGTACAGCTATTTAGGATGCTGACATAACCGGCGGTGTAAGGTGCTTATGGGTTCACCAAACACTTAAAAGCTCCCTGGGCCCTCACTCATATGACTTATGACAATGCTGACCAGTTACCGATTTTAACCTATACTATCTCGAGTCACTGCCAAACTGCCTGCCCCCCTCTTTTTCTAGGAAGAAGAAGAAGGGGGGGAAAAAACCTTGTGAGTCAGCTGCTCCCTCCTTCGCTCAGAATTTCCACCCTTCCCTTTCTCCTCGCTTGCAAATCGCATTCAAATTAATTTGCATCAGAGGTGTTTTTTTCTTTTCTTTTTAAAGCAAAGTTCGCTGAGTCACCTTCGCACCCCAAAAATCAGCACTTTTATCTTCTTGGAACTGCAAAGGCTGCTGGATATGTGACTCCAAATCAGATGTGGGGGGGGGAAGGGGGGAGATGAAATTCAGGCCTCACTTGCTCACTTTCTCAACGCCACCCACAGCTTAATTTTTTTTTCCCCTCCAACTTTTCAAAGTTTGCTCCTGGATCGATCAGTCTCAAACAGATAGCTGCGCTTAAAAAAATTTTTTTCAAAAAAAGAGACATTTCCTTCCTCCCACGCTGTCTTAAAGGTTGCATTAGCTGGGCCGCTGTTCACTTTCCTGTTCGCAGGCATCTGGGCAACACAGCTGGGACGTGGCTTTGCTGGGGGGGGGGTTCCCGGGTGGGATGACGCTGAGCCTCTGGGGGGCCCGAGCACGCTGTGGTCTCTTCTGAATGTGAGCGATGACCTGTGGGGGCCTCCATGCTTCAGCGGCTGCGGTAAGTACCAGCACGCGCCAGCAAACGGGCATGTGGTTTTGCAAAACGTTTATGTAGACGGAAGAGCTGCCAGGCTGAGGAAGCCTGGACTGGGCTTAATTCGAAAAGGTTGGAGGGACCCAGGGGGGGTCTGATGGGATTTTCCACCCCTTCTGCGAATGCTCGCTTTCATCTGTGCAAGAGGCTTCTGTTTTTCTGCCTCATTCTCCGGGGGCTTAAGAAGGGGTTCTTCATAGTGGGTTGGGCTCCACCATTGATAGGCCTTCTCCCTGCTCCCCATTTGCCCCCTTTTCATTTGGGCTCTCTTCTTTTAAAAAGAATCTCGAAACCAATCTCTTTTAAAATCTCCTTTAAAACCTTTTTTAAAAGTCTCTTTTTAAAATCTTTTTAAAAAGTCTTTTTAAAATCTTAAAATCTTTTAAAGTCTCTTTTAAAATCTTATTTTTAAAGTCTCTTTAAAACCTTTTTTAAAAGTCTCTTTTTAAAATCTCTTAAAATCTCTTTTAAAATCCTTTTTAAAAGCCTCTTTTCCTTTTAAAAAAGATCGCAAAACCAAATCTCAAATTGAAGTAGAATTGGGGAGGAACAAAATTCTGGAGGGATTTTTTTTTTTTTTTTGGCATGGCACGGATTTTTTTTCTCGCCTTGATAGAATGCTGGTCCTTTAAATAAATGCATGGAGATGATGTTAAAAGGCCACCACCGTTTCTCAACTTGGGGTTTTTGGCAAGGGAAGAAGATGGTTTTGTGAAATGGGAACAGGACAGAGAAATGGGATGTTGAACTGAAAGGAGATTTGGGGCTAGGAGGACGCAATTGTTCTTTCTCAGAAATTAAAAAAAAAATGAAATTATTCCTCTTTGCAATGTCTGTGATGTTTGGGCTTTTTTCTTGGAGAGTTAACTTAAACTGATGAAAGATTCCAGCTTTTCAGCTGAGATTTGAAGGGAATCCCAAAACATTCCCAGAATAAAATTAAATATTCCCAAAATAAAATTCTTATTAAGTCACTGGGCAAGCTTTGGATCCAAAATGAGATGGCAAAACTTACCTTTTTTTAAAGAGAGTTTTGAGAATTGTAAACCGCCCAGAGTCCCCCTTGGGGGAGATGGTGCGGTAATAGAAGTTGACATATAAATAAATAAATAAATAAATAAAAATAAATAAATAAAGAGAGCAGGGCGGTTTTAATATCTGCCAGCTGTTGGAAATAACCTTTCTTGAGGGCTAAAGAAATGAATGAAATTAATGCACCGGATTAGCCAATTCCAGTACAAGTCAGCTCTCAAATTGATGTTTAATATCCAGCAGATTAAAGACCGTCTGTTCCATATTTGTGTATTGTTAGAAAAGTGTCCTCCCTTTTTATATTAGAACTCAAAGAGTCTCTATTAAAAAATAAATGCAGGGGGTTCCAGAGAAAGATTGGTCTAGTTTGAGGGCTGTTCCGGCAGTATTATACTCTTGACCAAGCTGCACCCATCCACAATTCTCAAACCCCACATTTTGCCCTTAAACCTTTGCCTACAAATGCACTTACGTTGATGTCGAAAGAAGACATGGAGATCTTCTTCAAATCAAACAGTTGATTTGCCGTCTATCTGAAATGCTTTAATGGGTTCTGCGCCAGGCAGGCGGGTTGGACCAGATGACCTTTGAGTGTCTCCCAACTCTATGCTGCTATGATTTACCCAGCCGAGTAAAACTTAAAAGGGAACTCCTAAATTGTCCGCTCCTAGATTCCTCTTCCTTGTTGCACCGAAATTTGATTGAAAAACGGTGAGAGAGATTTCGACAGAGCAAAAACCTGACATTTGTGCAAAGTTCCCAAAGGAGAAATCTGACCTATTGGGAATATCTTTGAAAGGCTGAAGGGGCGTGGTGGCTCAGCGGGTAAGACGCCAGGCTTGTTGATCGCTAGTTCGGAGGTTCGAATCCCGAGCCCCGCGTGACGGAACGGAGGGAGCTCCCGCACTAGCCCCAGCTCTTGCCAACCTAGCAATTAGAAAGCATGCAAATGCAAGTAGATGAATAGGTACCACTTCGGTGGGAAGGTAACAGTGTTCCCCGACAGCGCTGGCTCTTCAGCTAAGAAACGGAGATGAGCACCAGCCCCTAGAGTCGGACACGACTTGTGGGGGGGGGGGAACCTTTACCTTTTACCTTTGAAAGGCTGATCAATTGAGTAGCGATGGAGAACGTTCGTGGGGAGGAAAAGATTTTGCAAGAGATGTAAACTGCCCAAAGTTCCCTATTCGGGGAGATGGGTGGGGATAAATTTAAATAAATAAATAAATCAACAAATAAATAAATAAATAAGAGATGCAAGTGTTGAAATTTGTATAATAATAATAATAATATATTTTGGGAGAAGTTTGATCACACACACACACCCCGGAGATGAATCAAGGTCTTCTGAGAAGCAGCTTAATTTCAACAACCAGGTTTAAGTGTGGCCACGCGTACATTAAGATTAACCTGTGTTTTGAGGTTCTCAGAAGCGTCCCACCTTTGCTAAACGTGGTTCCTGGATCTGCAAAGGTTCTCCAGCCATTCCCTCCATTTCGGGGGGCCCCATATGGAGAAGGCCAAACTATCTTGTGACCCCTTGAGGCAGCCCCCCCCCCCCGCAGGAGATTAAATAAATTCAGGAGCCTGCGAAAAGTTTATGTATTTAACTCGTGCGGGACGTTAACAGGGGAAGCAAACTTTTAGCTGCCTGAATGCACGCTCACCGGGTGTGTGCGTGCGTGCACGTGCGTGTGTATTTGTGCATAGTCCTCAAATGGCCATCGGGGTGTCTCTTCCCTAGGGTTGCAAGATCGGAGCTGCAATTCTGCAATTCTTCAGACGGCCACTAGGGGGGCCACCAAAGACGCAGGCCTGTGCTGCCCCCTGGTGGTCATCTGGTTCAATGCAGCCCAGATTTGTAACCAGCCCGTTCATTCCCCAAGGGGCTGGCAGAGAGGGAGGGGGCAGATTGGGACGGATGAGGGGTGCGATGGCTCAGTGGTTAAGACGCCAGGCTCGGAGTGAGCTCCCGCACTCGCCCCAGCTCTTGCCAACCTAGCAATTCGAAAGCATGGAAGTGCAAGTAGATAAATAGGTACCACTTTGGTGGGTAGGTAACAGCGTTCCGCGCGCGTCATGCGGCCACATGACCGTGGAAGCGTCTTCAGGCAACGCTGGCTCTTCGGCTAACAAACGGAGACCGGCCCCTAGAGTCGGACACGACTGGGCAGGGGAAAACCTTTACCTTTGCTTTGGGATGGATGGGGGACTTCAGAACAAGCCGGTTTCAATTCTCCATTTTTGGCTGTCCTAGAATTCGCTTCCCTTTTGGTTTGCGACGGAAACTCCAGCTAGGTCTCGCCAACCTCCTTTTGAATCTGTTTGCCTGGCCAAGACGCTGTTTTTTGCATTTGATTCCCTCGGAACGCTTACTGGTGCGTGGTGGGGGCGTGGGGTCGGTCGGTCCCATGCTAGAGGGGCAACAATGTCTAAGCAAGGTGCCCCCTCCTCCTGTCCTGCCCCCAGAACTGCAGTGGCGGCTCTGGGTGGGAAAGGGTTCGACGTGGGAGGAGAGAAGATTTCGGGAAGCGAAGCAGATGATAATCTGGAGCTGACTCGGCGCCGATAAGGATCTCCTCTGCGGTGGGGTGACCTGCTTTGGAAATAGGGTGTGAGCTTTGATGCCAGGAAGAAGAATGGGCTCCGAACGTTGGCTCTAGGGCGGACTCCGTCTTTATCCCTTCCTTTGGGCGCTATTCGAAGCGGGAGCTGTAATGGAGGCAGCCGCCACGGGAGAGACTATGAAAAGAGGACCTTGGAATCTCCTTGGTCGGATTTCATTGGAGGCAGACGCTCCTTCCTTAAGCTGGCTGAGAGCAGCTGGGAAAATTGCAGCCGGAGGAGGAGGAGGAGGAGGAGGAGGAGGAGGAGGAGAAGGAAGGAAGGAAGGAAGGAAGGAAGGAAGGAAGGAAGGAAGGAAGGAAGGAAGGAAGGAAGGAAGGAAGGAAGGAAGGAAGGAAGGAAGGAAGGAAGGAAGGAAGGAGAGAAGGAGAGAAGGAGGGAGGGAGGAGGGAGGGAGGGAGTGAGGGAGTGAGGGAGGAGAGAAAGAGGGGGGAGGGAGGGGAAAGAGAGGAAGGGAGGGAGGGAAGGAAAAGAGAAGGAGGGGGAAGGAAGGAAGGAAGGAAGGAAGGAAGGAGAGAAGGAGAGAAGGAGGGAGGGAGGAGGGAGGGAGGGAGTGAGGGAGGAGAGAAAGAGGGGGGAGGGAGGGGAGAGGAAGGGAGGGAGGGAAGGAAAAGAGAAGGAGGGGGAAGGAAGGAAGGAAGGAAGGAAGGAGACACAGAGGGAAAGGAAAGGAAAGGAAAGGAAAGGAAAGGAAAGGAAAGGAAAGGAAAGGAAAGGAAAGGAAAGGAAAGGAAAGGAAAGGAAGGAGATGATTCTGGCCAGCGCCCAATTTGGGCTTCCCTCCTGCTGGCAGGGCCAGTTAAGGCGGGGATGTCGCGGGCACGCTTTAGTTTCCGGCTGCCCTGCTGACTGCCAAGCAGATCGGGGTCGAGGCGAGGACAGGCCGGCGGGGGGGGGGGGAGAAGGTGGCCCCCTAAAGAGGAAGGGGGCAGAGAGGTTGCTGCTGCTCAGAGCCAGATTATAGTTTAGATGCATTTCTGATCTTAAGGCTGCTGTAACTGGCAGGGCCGCGCGGGGGGTGGGGCTTAATGAATCCACCCTCCCAGGTTCCCCCCCCCCCCTGGAAGCTCGTGAAATTAAAAGGGAACAAACTTTTGTTCTTTTTGCCCAGCTCCTGGGACTCTGGGGTAGACTGCTCTTGAATGGGGAGGCTCTCCTGAGCTCTGGCGAGGGGGGTCAAAAAAGGGCACTGTGTGTACAACAACAACAACAACAACACAACAACAGTCTTTTATTGAAGCAACCTCTTGGTCTTCAGAGAGAAACAGGGAAGCACAGTGCCATTTTTAGACACTTTGGTTGGCGCGATGTTGGCACCAGTCACGTTGGGGGCACCTATAAATGTGTCATGCAAACTCTCCAACCTGTACAAGGGTTAATCCAGACTGAATTCAGTTTGACTCCACCCAAATCTTTTTGGGATTAATCCAGTGTTTCTCAACCTCAGCCCCTTTAAGAGGTGTGGACTTCAATTCCCAGCATTCCCCAGCCAGAATTCTGGGAGTTGAAGTCCACACCTCTTAAAGGGGCTGAGGTTGAGAAACACTGGATTAAACTGTCCTGGTTAGCTAACTAACTCCCTGCTTGCAAACAACTTAACTCGGTTAGTTGATTCTCCTCCCTCCCAGGACTGAGATGACATCCTAGAGAGGCCCTGTGCCTCTCTAGGAACTCTCTTTGTCTCTCCCTACTGGTGGTAAAGCAGAAGACTATCCTGGTAAATACAAATTAATCATATTAATCCAATTTAAATTGGGGTGAACCTAATTGTAGCCACCCAGACTCTTAAATTTTATAATAAATTTATTTATTATCAATAATAAATATTTATTTATTTTTATTGGGTGAGCACTCTGTGCATGCTTGCCAGCATCCTTAATTCCTCGCAGTTTTTGAAGTTTTACTCTTTGGTCCCCACTCAGTCCAGCTAATCTGCCATCAGTGATGAAACCATTTTAGGTCATACAAAACTACCCCAAGATATTTAGCAATAAACCGTGTTGTAGAAGTTCCGCTGCTGAAGCTAACTTTGCCGGGAAGAGCTTGGTCCCGGGACCGCGTGGGGCACCAACTGCTATTTATCTCTGAGTTTATAATTGTGGTATTTATTGAAATGATAAAGGAACAGCTTTGCAATCATTTGTCAGGGTTGGCAGTTATGAGAAGAGGTTGGGCAGCTGTTCCGGCAAAAATGTAGGGATTTCCCTGGGACATTCGAGATTATGAGTAGAGCGTGAGAAGTTAAAAAACAAACAGAATTACCAGCCTCGAAAACCACACACAGTGGAATGAATATTCTTTCCTAGAATTTTATGTAGGCAAATTAAGGATTAAACTGAAAACTAAAAACTAAAAATTAATTAAAATTAAAAATTTAAACATGAATTAAAATTAAAGATTTTAAAAAATTAAAAATTAATTAAAATTAAAAAGTAAAAAAGTAAAAATTAATTAAAAGTAAAAATTAAAAAAAATAAATTTTAAAATTTTAAAAAATTAAAATTAAAAAATTAAAAATTAATTAAATGTAAAAATTAAAAAAATAATTAAAAATTAAAAATAATTAAAAAGTAAGTATAAAACAAAGTGGACCCTGAACCTGTGGGAAAAATGCTAGGAAGAAAAAAACCTTAAGTATTAAAAAAAGAAGTGCAGACTTCTGTATTTCCTTTCTTAATTCCAAGGAATTCCCCCGGCTTCGCTGAGCTAAGCAGCTGAAAAGTTTCTACTGCTTAAGACACCATAGCAAACCAACACTCCAGCAGCAATCCTTAAAAAGAAAAACGTATGAACAGATCCAGTGAAAATCCTTGGAAACGGGGCCAGCGGCTTCTCACTGGCAACTTTGTAAAGATCGAGGGCAGAGACTTTGGTGAAGGAAAATAGATTTCTGGGAAAAGAACCACTGTAGTAGCAATTAGCAATTTAAAAGTTAAGTACAGTAGGAAGAAGACATTGGCATTCAAATAATAGGCAGAGGTTAGTTAGTGTTAATTAATCTCAGTATTTTTTTGGGGCTAAGTGGGTGGCCTGTGCCCACCCTGTTTGGTGAGTTGATGATTCAACGCCTTGTGCAAATTATAAATGGCAGAAAATCAAAGTCCAGGAAAGTATTGCAGTGAAGCTACAGGTAGACCACAACTGGGATTGGAATTTCGGTTGCTAAGTGAAGCGGTCATTAAGCGAATCTGGCCCGATTTGATTACCCTTTTGGCGGAGGTCGTCAAGCGAATCACGTGGTTCCCCATTGATTTTGCTTGCCAGAAGCCCGCCAGGAAGGTCAAAAATGGCGATCACGTGACCACATGAGGCTGCGATGGTCAGAAATGCGAACCGGTTGCCAAACTGTGATCATGTGACTGCAGGGATGCTGCAAGTCATAAGTGTGAGGACCGGTCGTAAATTGTTTTTTCCGTTGTAAGTCCAAACCAGAGCTTTCCAAACTGTGTGTCGCGACACAAAAGTGTGTCGCCACACCACCCGGAAGCGGCGGCGCGCGCGTGCACGGCAGCAGCAGCAGCGGTGCGGGATCAGTGGTTCTGTGTTTTAGCGGAGGCTGCCGCCGCCGCTGCCGCCATGCACATGCGCGCTGCTGCAGGCCCCCCGTGCCGCCGCACACCCCCCTGTGCCGCCGCCGTGCACGTGCACGCCACCGCCGCACTGCCGCCGTCACCGCTGCTGGTGTGTCGCCAGTGGCGGCACTTTGGAAAGCCCTGGTCCAAACCATCACTAAACAAATGGTTGTTAAGTGAGGACTGACCCAGAGAAGTCGGGCTCCCCTTTGCTGGATGCGGCCAAGCAGAATGTGGAAAACCACCGGTCAGACATGCTTCCACTTGGATTCTCCCACTGAGCAGGGGGTTGGGCTAGATGACCACAAGGGATCCTTCCACCTCTAAGATTTTATGATACCATGAACCTGCACTGCAGACTTAGGAGTTTGCAATCCCACATCGGTCACAGGGTAAGGTGCTTAAAAGGAGAGCATCTCCAGACGCTTGTGGGTGAGATGAAATTTCTCGAACCATTTGCAAGCAGATTCAAGCAAGCCTGGGTTTGTTTTGGATTCGAAATCTGGTTTTCCAGGCAGACAAACTCTGTGGGAGTGAGACTGGACTAGGGTTAATTCAGGGTGACTCGGGGTAATCTGCATACTCCTGAGGAATTCTGGGAAGCGTGACCAGCAGAGAAGTTGGACTTGATCTCATCAGCAATACAGGTAGTCTTTGCTTAACGACCATTTGTTTAATGACAGTTCGGACTTACGACGGTGCTGAAAAAATTACGGTCAGCAGGTCCTCGCACTTACGACCATCACAGCATTGTGGTTCACTTAACACCTGTGGTGATTCACTTAATGACCGCTGCAAAAAGGTCATAAAATCGGATCAGATTCGCTTAACGACCGCTTCACTTAGCAACTGAAATTCTGGTCCCAATTGTGGTCATTAAGCGAGGACGACGTCTAGAGAGTAGCCTAAGATCTGATCTGTTTGGTTAATATGAATGTGTTTGCTGCCGCCGGGGGGGGGGGTATTTTTTTTTTTTTTAATAAAATTTCGGTCAATGACCAGCAAAATTTAAAATAAAAAGAGACAAAGTACAATCAGAAGATATGATGAAATATATCACATATTAATACAGCATTCACTCTGCTATTACTGTGTTATACATTTGTTACTATTATGAGGTAAGCCTAGAACATTAGAAGTTATACAATAAGAATTTATAACATAAAAATAAAATTGTATATCCCCTGACAAATTATCAATTAAAATATTTCAATTTAAAAATATACATTTAAAATAGGGAATTATTTTTTCGTCTGGATTTGTCTTATTTTCATTGCAGCAACACAAAATTTGGCAACTGTACACGTAATATAGAGTTTTAAATCCTGAAGTAGATAATTCACGTAAAAATTATCTGGATATCCAGGGAGTTTTTCTATTAGGGGCTCAATGTAAATTGACCTGATATCCCTATAAAATTTACAGTGTAGCAGTACGTGTAAAATAGTTTCTACTTCCACCTCACCGCATGGGCAGATGCGCTCAGTTACGGGGACTTTGTTGTATCTGCCTTGAAGTAGTGCAGATGGGAGAATATTGAGTCTGGCTTTAAAAAATGCAATTCTCAACTTAGGGAACATTAGATTTAGGAGATATCTTGCTGGTTCCCATACGCCCCTGTTTATCCAGATTCTATTATGTTGTGGGAGCCTACTAAGTTCATTCTGGAACTCCATGTCCTTTATACTTTGGGTGACTATTTGTTTGGCTTGATCATAGCCTATTGATATTAAGAAACGAGGAGAGAGTCCATATGTAAGGTGCTCCTCTCCGATGCCCTAAAATCCCTTTCTCTAGAGTAAACCACAGAGGCGAGGTTTCTTAGAAGTAAAAGGATTTATTACGGTGCATGAAGGCTAACACAAACAAAGACTGGAATGAGCAGGCATAGCATGGCATAGTACATTTAAGCATCCCCCTCCCCATTGTTCTTAGATGATGACACGTGTAAAAGGGGCGTGGTAGCTCAGCGGTTTAACCCGCTGTTAGTCTGCCGACCATAAGGTCGGCAGTTCGAATCCGCGTGGCGAGGTGAGCTCTCGTCACTAGCCCCAGCTTCTGCCAACCCAGCAATTCGAAAGCTAAAAAAAGCAAGTAGATAAATGGGTACCACTCACGTGGGGCAATATGCTGGCGTCCTGTCGGGGAGTCGCCCTCGGAACCGAAGACGAAGATGAAGATCTGGAGAAGCCTGCGGATGGCAGCTGAGGACGGCGGCAGAGGACGACGGATCCCTGATTAACTACTTCCAGGACGTCAGCAGCCGGCTCGGAAAGTGAAGCATTCTGGGGCTTGTAGTTCCAATGCCTGAAAAAGAAGAGTCGGTTCCCTCACCCCCTCCCTAATTGCGCGGTACACTGTAATATATATATGATTGTATAATTAAATATGGATCAATATGTAAGCCGCTTAGAGTCCTCCATTAGGGAGGGGATAGGCGGGGTATAAATAAGATAAATAAATAAATAAACAAACAAACAAACAAACAAACAAACAAACACCCGGGCTCCAGGGTGCTCAGACAGTCGTCCCGGGGCTGTAGAGTTCAGTTTGACACATCATTATCTCCTTTCGGGGTTGTTGTCTTGGTTTCAAGCTACCCTCAATACACAGAGCTGTCTAGCTTAATGGCAGAGGTCTGCCAGACCTCTGACACCATATGAAGCCAGCTTGTGTTCTACCGCTGGCTTCCAGGGTGAAGAGAAATTATCTCCTAGGACTAAAGGAGTTAAACCAACTGGAGAAAATTGGATTTTTAGCCAATAATTTATCATCAGCTTCCAGGCCCTCACTTGAATTGATGGCATTCCTGTCTCGAGCCTTAGCTGGGCGTTTGCTGTACCGTTGGGTGCGGCCAAAATTAATCGCAGGAATTTTGTTTGGACTGTTTCCTGTGGCACCTTCTTCATATAAATTCCTATCTGTGCCCCATAAAGAATTTGGGCCAATGTTTTGGCCTCAAAAAGTTTTAAAGCCGCGGGTACTAATTGTCCTCCGCCAGTATAAAAAAAACGTTTAATGGCGTTCATTGACCTGAGGGCTGATTGGGCTACGTAGTTCTGGTGTGCATTCCAAATACCTTTTGAGTGGAAGACCACCCCAAGGTATTTAAATACATTGACCTGTTCTAATTTGTGCCCTTCTACTATCCAGGAGTGCTGCCTAGCTCTCTTAGCAAAAACTAAAATTTTTGATTTATCGAAGCCAAGTGATTTTGTCTACAGTATCTTAGTGTTGCTGCAATTGCTCTTTTCAATCCAATGGGGGTTTGCGAAATTAAGGCGGCATCATCAGCTTATAGGAGAATTGGGATTTTACGCTGTGCTAAGTTGGGTGCATGAATATCCATATTGTGGAAGAGGTCCACGAATGAATTAATATAGAGATTAAAAAGAGGGGGGGCAAGAATACAGCCTTGTCGCACTCCTCTCTGCACATTTACTATGCCAGAGGGGGTCCCGAGAGGGTTACACCTCACTCTTAAGGAGGAATTGGAATACAGTTTCTGCATAAGTAAGAGCAGGCACCTGTCAATCGTTGTATTTTTTAATTTTTCCCAAAGGACATTTCTGGAAATTGAATCAAAGTCTTGTTTAAAATCAAGGAAGGCTACAAAGAGGGTTGATTTCTTTTTGTACATGTATTTTTGTACTAGATGATGGAGTACCAGTATATGATCTACTGTTGATCTCCCTTCTCTGAAACCTGCCTGTTCATCTTGGATTATGCCCTCTGACTCAATCCAGTCTTGTAATTTAAGATTTAAATGTTTGGCGTATAGCTTACTAATCACGCTCAAAAGGCTAATGGGCCTGTAATTACACGGCTCGTTCTTGTTACCCTTTTTGTAAATTGGGACAATTATTGCCAACCCCCCCCCGTCTTTTGGGATGTGACCAGACTGGTCTATAAAAGTGAACAGGGATGCTAGCAGTGGTGCCCACCAACTAGGGTTCTTTTTAATCATTTCAGGCACGACACAATCAGCACCTGGAGCCTTGTTGACCTTAAGAGATTCGATCGATCGAGATGCCTCTTGGACATGAAACTGGTGGCCAGTTCTGTACTCGCTCCAGAGCAATCTGACTCACATTCTCAGTACTGGCTGGGTCAGCGTATAACTCTCTGAAAAATTCCTCCCAAGCTTGAGTTGGTACCTGATTCGATGGAGGGGTCAGCGATTTTCCCAGCCCTCTGGTGATAGACCAGAAAAGGGGTGAGTCTCTCGTCCTGACTGATTGAATAAGTTTCTGCCAGGACTCCTGCAGTGCTGATTTTTTCTCTTCTTTTAAAAGAGATTTATGCTGAGATTTTAAGTTCTTTAAAAGATTTATTTGGTCCTCTGAGGGGAGGTTTTTACTATTTCTATAAGGGTTTTTTTCTATAAAGGCACTTTTCTTTATTTCTATAAAGGCACTTTTCATCTGAGCACACTCCTGATCAAACCAATTTTTATTTTTTATACCCCAATTTCTAAGGTGTTGTTGTGTTCCTTTATAAAAAAAGTGATTTGAGGTTAGCCATTAACATTTCATAACTTTCTAAATATGGTCTTTGGGAATTATTATTTAACAACTGTGCACGGATTTCTATAGTTTCTGGAGCTACCATCCAATTGGCAACTGCCCTTGCATTCTTATCATTCCATTTAATTCGCACCCCAGTGTTATTATTTTCAAGCCTTGGGGGAAAGATGATTTCTGCTCTAACATATTTCGAAGGATGTGCCCATAGTTAATGTTAGGAGATGGTGATCGCTTTCTAATCGTGGATGTATTTCCAGCCGCAGTAGGGCTTTTAGAAGATCACATGACACAATCCAGTAATCAACTATGGATCTCCTTCCTGCCCCCCAATAAGTATATTCTGCTGGGTGGTCTCCTGCTACAGAGCCATTGAGAATATATAGCTCTAGACGAGCAGTCATCTGTCTTGCACATAGGCCTGCCCAGTTAGATTTTAAATTTATTTTTATTTATTTATTATTTCAATTTATTCCCCGCCCATCTCCCTTGCAAGCGGGTAAATCCTTTGATTCTCTTGTATACAAAGGTTCCTCTAAGATATTCTCCTCATAAAAAAGCTTAAATTGACAGAATAATGCATAGTCATTTGGTCCCTTCCTTGCATTGAGGTCGCCACCAATAATTATTGATGCTGCAGGATATTTATCTAAACAACTAAGGATAAAATTTTCTATACTCTCCCCGATAGTATTAATCTGAGCATAAGCTTTAAAAGGGGGAATATAAATAGTAAAAAGCAAAATTTTGGCTTGATTAAATGAAAGCAAAGAGGCCGCTTCAGCGGAGGTAATGATACACGTTTAAATTGTAGGGCTGTGCCTACAGTCACGATACCACCCTTAGGTCTCCCTCCTGCCTTGCTTGGGGGAGCCAAAATTGAATTAGCCCAATAACCGTCTACCTCCGCCTCTGATGTGGCCCAGGTTTCCTGGAGAAGAGGAATATCAAATCGTGACAAGTAATCAGAAAAGGATTGGTCTTTTGATGGTGCAGCCCAGCCTGCGATGTTCCAAGTTAAGAAGGAAATTACATCAGCATTTGAAAACTGTCATAAGGCTTGATTTTGATGAGCCAATGGTGTAAAATCATGATGATGACCTGGAGAACCAGTAATAGGCGGCTGAGCCTCAGCCAAAGATTGGCTTGTCTCATGTAGATTCTGAGTCTGCTCCTGGGTATCTCTCTCTGAAGGGACGCATTTAACAAAGCGCTGGTCAGCATCTGTCTGTGGTGTAAAGATTGCTGCCTCCTCAATTATTTGCATGGACTGAAGCCTTATTTCTGGAACTGGGGTTATATCATCAATACTTCCCTTATAAACACAGTTATTGTGGAGTTCAGCTTTCCTCAACATAGATTGTGGTGGTGGTTCTACTTTGTCTTGGGGTCTGATATTCCACAGATTTTGATCTGATGCTAGCAATTCTGCAACTCCGCCCTTCCCTCTCGTTTGCTAGTTGCTGTGCTTGAATGTGACTAACATCAAGTTGGTAACTGTTGTCCAAAAATCTCTCCATTTCAGAATTTCCCTTGATGGAGTTAGCTTGTGTTGGTATAGAATGACACGATATAGATGGAACACCGCCTTTCTGGATAGATTCAGAATTAGGATCACTAGTAAGATCAATTGGATAAAGCAGATCTTGAGATTGCTCTAACTGGTTCTCCAATGTCAGAGATATTAAGTCACCAACTACAGATTTATCCTCTGAGTGGTTGATCAGGACTTGTGTTGTGTTCTCCTGCTGAGTATCCCTTTTCTTTGTATATTTTTGCTTTGGACTAGCACGTTTTCTCTTTTTTTTAATTGGAGATTTTGTGCTTTCAGAAACTGGACTTAGTAGCAATTTCATGGAGGAGCAGCTAGAAGGGAGCAGAGAGTTAAGAGTATCTGTTGCATTAGTTACTGATTTCAACATGGATCTTACTATTTCAATTTTGTTTAAAATCAATTGTTGTTCTCCTAAGGGGAGAGTGGCGAACTGATGAATTAATTCCTCATCATCATCCAAAAAAGGGGCGTGGTGGCTCAGCGGGTAAGACACCAGGCTTGTTGATCGGAAGATCGCAAGTTCGGAGGTTTGAATCCCTAGCCCCGCGTGACGGAGTGAGCTCCCGCACTCGCCCCAGCTCTTGCCAACCTAGCAATTCGAAAACATGCAAATGCAAGTAGATGAATAGGTACCACTTCGGTGGGAAGGTAACAGCGTTCCGTGCGCGTCATGCCAGCCACATGACCGTGGAAGCATCTTCGGACAACGCTGGCTCTTCGGCTAACAAACAGAGATGAGCACCAGCCCTTAGAGTCGGACACGACTGCACAAATGTGCGGGGGGAACCTTTACCTTTACCTTTACCATCATCCAAAAACTGTATCTTTCCATTAAGTAGGTCTGGGATCTTTTTTCCGTTATCCTTATCTTGTTCTGTCTTTGTTGGAGGAGGAGTTCTTTGCTTTATTGCTTGTGAACAGTTACATTTAGAGTTGTCAAGGTTCATATCATCCTTTCTTGCTGACTTGGCTCTCCGCCCAGACTGTAGCAGAGACTGAGTTTGTGTGTTATAGAACACACGAACTGGCCGGATAGGATATTTGCTTAGAGAATTTTCAAGCCTGAAAAGCATTGATGGCAAAATAATCTGTTCAAATGTTAACAATATTCTCTTACATCCATACCTATTGGGAAGCCAGGATATCTCTTTTAATTCATTAGAGCAGAGCTTTCCAATCTGTGTGTCGGGACACGTTAGTTACTGTGTCGGCTGCAGTGTCTGGGTGTGTCGCGGCTGCTGCTGCCTCCGAGCCCTGCCAGGATTCTGCGCAGGTCCTAGTGCCTGCCTTGTTCCCTGCTGCCTCCAAACCTGCCCTGCCAGGATTCCACACAAGTCCTAGTGCCTGCCTTGTGCCCTGCTGCCTCCAAACCTGCTGTGATTTCACGCAGGTCCTAGTGCCTGCCTTGTGCCCTGCTGCCTCGAAACCTGCCCTGCCAGGATTCCGTGCAGGTCCCAGTGCCTGCCTTGTGCCCTGCTGCCTCCAAACCTGCTGTGATTCCGCGCAGGTCCTAGTGCCTGCCTTGTGCCTGGCTGCCTCCAAACCTGCCCTGCCAGGATTCTGCGCAGGTCCTAGTGCCTGTCTTGTTCCCTGCTGCCTCCAAACCTGCCCTGCCAGGATTCCACACAAGTCCTAGTGCCTGCCTTGTGCCCTGCTGCCTCCAAACCTGCTGTGATTCCGCGCAGGTCCTAGTGCCTGCCTTGTGCCTGGCTGCCTCCAAACCTGCCCTGCCAGGATTCCACGCAGGTCCTAGTGCCTGCCTTGTGCCTGGCTGCCTCCAAACCTGCTGTGATTCCGCGCAGGTCCTAGTGCCTGCCTTGTGCCCTGCTGCCTCGAAACCTGCCCTGCCAGGATTCCGCGCAGGTCCTAGTGCCTGCCTTGTGCCCTGCCGTAAGAGTGTGTCACAAAATTTCTTAGAATCCTAGAGTCATAGGGTTGGAAGGGACCTTGGAGGTCTTCTAGTCCAATCCCCTGCTCAAGGCAGGAATCATACCGTCTTGGACAAACGGTTGTCCAATCTCTTCTTGAAAACCTCCAGCGATGGAGCACCCACCACTCCGGGAGGCCAGCTGTTCCACTGCTTCATAGTTCTCACTGTTGGGAAATTCCTCCTTGTTTCCAGGTTGGGTCTCCCTGTGACGAGCTTCCACCCATTGCTTCTTGTCCTAATCTCAGGTGCCAAGGAGAATAAGTCAATGCCCTCTTCCCTGTGGCAGCCCTTCAAGTATTGGAAGACTGCCATCATGTCTCCCCTCAGCCTTCTCTTCGTTAAGCTGAACATACCCAGTTCCTTTAGACCAGAGCTTTCCAAACTGTGTGTCGGGACACGTTAGTGTGTCGGCTGCAGTGTCTGGGTGTGTCGCGGCTGCTGCTGCCTCCGAGCCCTGCCAGGATTCCGCGCAGGTCCTAGTGCCTGCCTTGTGCCCTGCCGTAAGAGTGAGTCACGAAATGATGCCCTGCTGTAAGAGTGTGTCGCGAAATGATGCATGTCTAAAAGGTGTGTCACCAATATGAAAAGTTTGGAAAGCTTTGCATTAGAGTATACCCTGCAGTGTAACAGTTGAGAGAGGGAGTTCAATATTACACGTCTGCTATGCCACCTAGCCATATTCAGAGGTATATCAGCAACTTGGAGTAAAATCCTATGTCTCTGCAGAACAAGCCTCTCCTCCATAAATTTTCCCACCGAGAGCTTCCGTGCCGCCCGCACCATCTGTGGACTAGGGGTAATTTTTGCAGCTTGGGAGATGCTATTTGTTTTCTTATCTAATTTGGAGATATAATTTCCCATGATTAGGGACTTAAGTTCGTCTATTTTTTGGTTGGCTTCTGAGAGCTGATCGTATATAGCAATGACTGTTTGTGCGGTTAAGAGACAGTTTTCAGCGGCCAAGTCCATGTCTCCTTTTAAGTTGCTCTTAGTATTGACGATGAACTCCCCTCTATCTCCTGTTAAAGCCTCATTTTCAACGGAGAGACAATCCTCCACATCCCAGTCCAATGAGAAAGAAGAGTTGCTAACGGAGGTTACAAGGGGAGAAGAAGAGAAAAAAGGAGACTTACTTGCAGTGTCCATTTGTTGGAATAATTCCTTTATCTTTGATTGCCTAAAAGTCCTCGTGTCCTTATCTTGTTTAGGATTTCCTCTCGACTGTGTCTCCAGTTTGTGTCTTGTTTTAAGCTTCCTTTTCAAGTTCTTTTTTGTTTTTGTTCTTGCTTTCAGATTCTGCATCTTGGGTGGTATTCAGGGTTAAATCCTTCTTCTCTCACTTCGTAGACGGGGGTTTGGAGCTGGTGGAAACCAAGGTTCCAAATCCTAATCCTGTCTAATCCTAAATCTATAAATCTAAAATTACTAGTCCTAATAAAAAAAACTTAAAATACTAAAATCACTAAAATCACTAATTGATATTGAGTAAAATGAACTATCTTAAACTACATATAAAGGATAAATAGAATAAAGGATTAGGACAGGGCTTTCCAAAGTGTCGCCGCTGGCGACACACGAGCGGCGGGGTGGCGGGGGCGGCAGCGCAGCGGCGGCAGCGCGTGCGTGCACGGCGGCGGCGCGGGGGGGCGTGCGGCGGTGCGCGCGTGCACGGCGGCGGCGCGGGGGGGGCGTGCAGCGGCGCGGGGGGGCGTGCAGTGGCGCGCGTGTGCACGGCGGCGGTGGCAGCTGCTGCTGCTGCCACCGTGCACGCGCGCACCGCCGCTTCCGGGTGGTGTGGCGACACACCACGCTGTGTGTGGCGACACACGTTTGTGTCGCGACACACAGTTTGGAAAGCTCTGGATTAGGAGCTCACTAAAAAACTGTCCACCCAGTGGCCATCTTGCTCCCTCCCCCCATTATTGTGTTTTTATGGTTTTTAATTCTGTAAGCCGCCCAGAGTCACCGTGTGTGAGTTGGGTGGCCTTATAAATCTGTTTAATAAATAAATAAATAAATAAATAATAAATAGATTGATTGATTGATTGATTGATTGATTGATTGCATGTTTCTGGAGGATTCTGGAAAATGTGAGCAGAAGGACACTGTGACCAGCAGAGAAGTTAGACGTGATCTCATTGGCTCCAGGCAGTGCCTAAGATCTGATCTATTTGGTTGATTTGCATACTCCTGGGGAATTCTGGGAAGTGTGAGCAGAAGGACACTGTGACCAGCAAAGAAGTTGGGCTTGATCTCATCAGCAATAGTAAACATAAAGGCTGCCTCTGCACATTTGTGCAGTTGTGCTGGTGCTCATCTCTGTTTGTTAGCCAAAGAGCTTGTACAATTGGATCTGGGTGGTTAATCTGTATGTCCCTGGAAGGTTCATGAAAATGTAATAAGCAGTAGTGGTCTAAGGTCTGATCTATTTAGCTGATCTGCATATTCTGGAGGGTTCTGGGAAATATGAGCAGAAGAAGGTCCATGTGAGCACCATGGAAGGTGGACATCTACCAGCTAGGCTGATGGGTGATCATCCTTTGGGGTCTTTATTTGTTTCATTTCTGCTTTTCCTGCCCAGGAGAGTCTTGATACAGGAGTCCACAAGGGAAGGAGCCGTCTGGAGCTGCACAATTTTGGGGAGACACACAGATATGGATAAGGAGGCCAGAACCATCATGGTGGCCTGCAAGGTATGAACCATGTTTGTTTGAAACTGAGACCCTGGGAAATAATAACAGTTCTGCTCCTTGGGAAGAGACAGGGTAGCCATCTTCCAATCCTTGATGGGTGGCACAAGGCGGTGGTGGTGGGTTCTTCTCTTCAGCATCTGAAGGCAGGACATGGGGAATGCAGAACCCCATTCGAGCCTGCTTTCCCTTTATATTTAACTAAAAGGCCGTGGGGAAAGTCGAAAACGGCTTCTGGAAGGCGACGGTTGTGCCATTGATGTTCTGCATGGGGTGTTTTAGAAAGTGGTGCGGTTGGAAGTGGTGGTGACTCCTTGGGCTGAAAGTGGCGCTGGGGAAAATGGAATGTACAATCCGTTTTGGCTGGACATCGGGAAATGCCTGTTAACGGGAGGGAAAAGCGGTCTTTAAACAGAGGCCGGAAGACCGTCTGTTGGGGGTATTGTAGTAGTGGATTTCCACATCGTGCAGGGGTTGGACTTAATGATCTTGAGGGCCCCTCCCAGCCTTTCCATGTCGTTCTCTGCTTCCCTTTGGATTCCTGCACTGTGCAGGAGGCTGGACCACATGATCTCTAGGGGTCCCATCCAGCCTTTTCATGTCACTCTACAGCAGAGCTTTCCAAACTGTGTGTCGGGACACGTTAGTGTCTGGGTGTGTCGCGGCTGCTGCTGCTTCCAAACCTGCTGTGATTCCGTGCAGGTCCTAGTGCCTGCCTTGTGCCCTGCTGTAAGAGTGTGTCGTGAAATGATGCATGTCTAAAAAGTGTGTCACCAACATGAAAAGTTTGGGAAGCTCTGCTCTACGGTGTCATTTGGGTTCCTGCATGGCTCGGGGTGGGCGGGCTAGAGGATCTTTAAGGCCCCTTCCTTCTGCCCCTTCCATTCTATTATCCTATACTTAAAAATAAATTATGATTTAATTAGCAGAATTAAATTATAATTTAATTAGTTTCTCCAAGGAGTGTCTAAAGGTAAAGGTTCCCCCCACACATTTGTGCAGTCGTGTCCGACTCTAGGGGCCTGTGCTCATCTCCGTTTGTTAGCCGAAGAGCCAGCGTTGTCCGAAGACGCCTCCACGGTCATGTGGCTGGCATGACGCACGCAGAACGCTGTTACCATCCCACCGAAGTGGTACCTATTCATCTACTTGCATTTGCATGCTTTCGAATTGCTAGGTTGGCAAGAGCTGGTGCTGGTGCGGGAGCTCACTCCATCACGTGGGACTAGGGATTCGAACCTCTGAACTTGCGACCTTCCGATCGACAAGCCTGGCGTCTTACCCGCTGAACCTCAAATCACCTCCTTTCTGGCGGGAGCTGCTGTCTGTCTCCCGCCAGACCTTCTTTTCCCGTCTCCTAGTATCCGAGAGTTGGAAGGGACATGGGAGGTCATCTAGCCCACCCCCTAACAAGGCAGGACTTCTCATCTCCTCCCCCTCCCTTTTAGATCTTTCTGGTGAGTCTGTTGATTTTCTCCGCTGGGTCCCAAGTCCTCGACAATGTGAAGAATAAGGAAGCCGGGAAGATATTCCGAGAAGCGGAAGGAGTGGCTTTTAAGAGGAAAAAAAGCTTGAGATCCGTGGGATCAGAAAATAAGAACACCCCTGGTGAGACGCGTAGTTTTCTTCTGAGTAAAAACAAAAAAATAATAATGGAAAAAAAGCTTTATTTCGGGTCTGAAATCTCTGAAAATGCCACGCAATCCTCTGGCTATTTCACAGCCCCAGCAGGTCAGAATCTGTATTCTTTTTTAAAACTTTGTTCCCCCTTTTCCTAGTTAATCTTCTCTAAACCTGCTAGAACAGAGCCCTCCCCGCCGCCCCTAATACAGGCACAATGTACTTTTTCAAGGCCTAAATATCCCAAATGGCAGGAAAACAGAGGGTTGGGCTAGATGACCGCTGGGTTCCCACTCTAAGAGTCCGTGAAAGTGAATG
This sequence comes from Charina bottae, assembly GCA_023362775.1. Classification (NCBI taxonomy): domain Eukaryota; kingdom Metazoa; phylum Chordata; class Lepidosauria; order Squamata; family Charinaidae; genus Charina; species Charina bottae. The sequence continues at coordinate 1,567,162 of JALMGJ010000062.1, read as the reverse complement.
CCTTCCCCTAAAAATTGAAATTGGCAAAGTAGAAAAAGTAGAATTTGTAATGAAAAAAAGCAAACGTATAACAGACAATAGAGATATGCTGTTTCCGCCCCCACCCCCTTCTCTGCTATGCTCTGTTTAGAATGAAAAATTCTAAATATCTGAAAGGCTTTAGAAGTTTGCACTGGGTGAAGCCAGCAATTCCCAGCCAAATTAATGCACAAATTAAATAAACTTGCTCCCCTCTTCCTTTTAGATCAGGCAGAGATGCGGTCAGGCAAAAGAATAAAACCATCAGCCCAGAGCTTTCCAAACTGTGTGTCGGGACACATTAGTGCAGAGCTTTCCAAACTTTTCATGTTGGTGACACAATTTTTAGACATGCATCATTTCGCGACACACTCTTACAGCAGGGCACAAGGCAGGCACTAGGACCTGTGTGGAATCACAGCTGGTTTGGAGGCAGCAAGGCACGAGGCAGGCACTAGGACCTGCACAGAATCCTGGCAGGGCAGGTTTGGAGGCAGCAGGGCACAAGGCAGGCACTAGGACCTGCGCGGAATCATAGCAGGTTTGGAGGCAGCAAGGCACAAGGCAGGCACTAGGACCTGCATGGAATCACAGCAGGTTTGGAGGCAGCAGGGCACAAGGCAGGCACTAGGACCTGCGCGGAATCACAGCAGGTTTGGAGGCAGCGAGGCACAAGGCAGGCACTAGGACCTGTGTGGAATCCTGGCAGGGCTCGGAGGCAGCAGCAGCCGCAACACACCCAGACACTGCAGCCGACACACTAACGTGTCCTGACACAGAGTTTGGAAAGCTCTGCATTAGTGTGTCGGCTGCAGTGTCTGGGTGTGTTGCGGCTGCTGCTGCCTCCGAGCCCTGCCAGGATTCCACACAGGTCCTAGTGCCTGCCTTGTGCCCGGCTGTCTCCAAACCTGCCCTGCCAGGATTCCGCGCAGGTCCTAGTGCCTGCCTTGTGCCCTGCTGTAAGAGTGTGTCACGAAATGATGGATGTCTAAAAAGTGTGTCACCAACATGAAAAGTTTGGAAAGCTCTGCATCAGCCGTTTAATCCAGCATTTCTTAAACATTTTGCTCTCCGGAGCAAAAAGTTTTTAAAAAGTTATGGAGGACCCCAAAAGAGCTTGGGTTTCTATGGGTTATATTTATCGATATCTACCATCTTCAAAATTAAAATCGATGCATTTGTAGAATATTTATTTACGGAATCCTTTAAAAATAACAATATTAAACCCAGAAGATATTTGCATAAATAAAATATTTTTCATGAAAAAAGCCCTATATTTTTTAACAAGTAAGAATAATAATGAAAAGAGGTACATTGTTTTAATTTTTTTACACATGTCTTAAATATCTGGCAAATGGTTTTGATTGCGCAGAACCCCGAGAAGGTCTTGGGGGACACCCCCCCCCCTGGTGTCCTTAGACCACACTGTAAGAAAAGCCGGTTTTATAGATGGAGGAGGAGGGCAAGGGAACAAGAGAGGCCACGGCAATTCACGTCTTAACAAGGTTGAAGATCCAGTGGAAGACTGTAAAGATAGTCCTCTCTTAACGACTACAACTGGAACTGGAATTTCGGTCGCTAAGGGAAGCGGTCAATAAGCAAATCCAACCCGATTTTACAAACTTTTTGCGGTGGCCGTTAAACGAATCACCACGGGCGTTAAGCAAACCATGTGGTTGTTAAGCGGATCATGCGGTTCCCCATTGGTTTTGCTTGCCGGAAGCTGGCCTGGAAGGTCGAAAATGGCAATCACCTAACCGTGGGACACTGTGACAGTCATAAATGCGAACGGGTTGCCAAGCGCCCGAATCGTGATCATGTGAGCGTGGAGACGCTGCGATGGTCGTAAGTGTGAGGACCGGCCATAAGTCGGTTTTTCTGCACCGTCATAAGTCCGAACCATCACTGAATGAATAGTTGTTAAGTGAGGACTACTAAGTTGGAGGGGGACTCAGGTCATCTGGCCCAAACCCATGCTCTGTTAGGGCAACCTTGAGGGCTTTGGACACACTGATTTCGGTTCCCGAAAGGAGCATCCTTTTCGTTTGGTCCGTGTCCCGTTTCATCCCTGCAGGAGATGCCTTGAGGCCAAAGACTTACAAAGAGGAAAGTAAGGAGTGTCCGAAGGGAACACGCCGGCACCTGTACGACTGTGTTGAGTGCAAAAAGTGCAGAGGTGAGAATCGGGCTCCCAAGGGCGGTGGCTTTGCGGGAGGGCAGCCCCCTCCCTCCCTCTCGAGCAGTTCAGTTGCTGGCTCGGCCCTCTGCGAGCAGGAAAGGCGCAAGAAAGTTGCAAGGGGGGGTGCAAGCGGAGGAAAATTTGAACCCAGTGCAAGGGGAGGGGGGGGGAACCCTGGAAAGCTCGCTCCAAACTCCCCCCCCAAAAAAAGTCCCCCCCCCATTGTTAAGAGGGGCCTTGCAAAGGAAAATGAGACGGTTTGTCTTGCCACAGTTAATGAAAGGATGGTGCACGAATGCACAGCCGAGAGTGACTCGACGTGTACGTGCGTGGACGGCTATTTCAAGGATACCAGCATGCCCAGCTTTCCCGGGGACTTTAACTGCAAGAAATGCATCAACTGCTCCTCGCTGCACAAGCAGACGCTGCGGGCCTGTAAGTAACCCGGGCGGCTGCCGTTTTTTCGTTTCTTTTTGTTTTTTCACATTTTCGAAGAAAACAGGGACCGACTTGCTTCTCTTGCCTTGGCTGTCTCTGCCGGCCCCGCCGCTGGGGGCGACTCAAATCACGACGTTTGCTGCCGCCCAACCGCTCTCCGTTCAGGCTGCAAGTCGCCAAATCAACTGAGCGGGGCAGAGGCTTAGAAAGGGCAGCCGGCCGGGCAGGCTGGCGTTGTGCCTTTGCAAAGCCGCCCGCTGCCAAGCGCAGGAAAGCGGGTCAGCCAGGGAATGCCGGCGCTGAAGAATGCTCCCCTGGCTGTCGGTCTCTTTTCTCTTGCATGCTCTTTTCTCAAGCCTCCCTGGACGAGGGCAGTCTACCTGTGCTTGGAATCTTAGCAGCAGGACCCCGGAAAGCTCGGCAATTATTCCGAACATTCCTAGGGGGGGGGTGTGGCTTGGGAAGAGATGAGAGAGGGATGCTTCCGGGATGAGGCTGAACACTTTTGTTAGAGAGTCCTTTTCTCTTGCAGGTCACGAAGAAGCGGATGCTGTGTGCGGTCGCTGCCTTGTCGGCTTCTGTGCGTCAGGACAGACCTGCGAGCCGTGTACAATGTAAGCCCGTTTCTTGGCCAATTTGGGGGCCTGGGGGCCCCTAAGATCAGAATAAGAGGCCTCCCTTATCCGTTGCTTTTCCGCTTGTTTTATTTAGACACAGACTGCACAGCACGATCGGGGCGCCCATCTTCTCAACGGCTCCTTTTAGGAGCGGTACTTTCAAATCAGCTAGTCCAACCTCCAGGTAAAGGCTCAGCCCCCCCCCCAACCCCCCAGCCTTGGGGGATTCCTCGGTCAGTGTTGCTGAGCTGCCGGAAAAGCCTTCTGGACCAGGATTGGCACTGAAACCTGGATCTCAGGACGCAGTGGGGAATTAAATGGGCACCTTTCTGTAGTGGTGCCGTACCATGCCACCTCTTGCGCATTTATGCTGCGGGTTGGGGGCTGTTTGCAGAGCATGACCCAGTCCAGAGAACTCATGAGGGGTGATGGGGGGGGGTGTCCTTCACGCATTTCATGGATTTTTCCTTCCGTGCGGGCTGGCAAACTCATCCTGGCATCTTTTGCTGATGGAGCTTTATTTTTTATTTATTTTTTGCTGACGGAGCAAAATGATTTGTTGGACCTTTTTTAATCCGCCCGAGAAAATCCGGAGCAAAGCGTGCTCTGTTTTGATTTTCAGACGAGTGAGGACCCCTGCTCCTTTAACTCCAAGCTCCCCTTAATATCTATATCTACAGTATATCTATATCTATATATAAGACAGACAGAGACAGAGAGACACAGAGACACAGAGGACCATCACATACAGGGTAGATATAGATATATCTATATATATATATCCCTATCTCTATCTATATTATATATAGATATAGAAATATTGTATTCAGGGTGGGTCAAACTCTTCCTGAAGTGTTGTGGGTCAGAGCCAAGGAATTACTGCAGATGATGTTGATGATTTTGCAAGGCAAACAGCCTTCTCCAACATCCAGAATTGGAGAAAGCTGCAAGGAAGTGTGATGGGTTTCAGGGGGTTTCAAAATCCAATTCCCCATCTGGGGGGAGACCCCATGCAAACTCTAAAATCAGTTTTAAACCTCCAGAGGAGCCCCCTAAACTTCTTCCGCGTGGTAGAAATCCCACCCCACCCACTTTGTCCTGTTGGCCTCAAATCGTCCCTTTCCGGGCATGAAAAGAAATGTCACCTTTCCTAAACAGAACGTTTTCTCTCCTAGCGCGATTCCCGGAGTGGAGCAATGCAGCGTGGCCTGTAAGATGGGTACGTCCTCTTGATGATTTCCCCCCCACTCCATTTATGGCACAATGAACCCAACTGAAGGTAGACAGAATGGGAGATTGAAAGCAATCTGAGTTCCAGGGGGCCGGGCGAATTTGTCAGAAGCTAAGCGGGTAGGGTTTGGGTGGGGCACCACCAGGAGATCCCAGGGCGGTAGGTAAGACTGCAGAGTTGAAAAAACCTCCTCCCCAAAAGCAAAAACAAAAGCAAAAACTATGAAAAAGTTATGTGTCCCATTGTTGTGGATCAATGTTTCTCAACCTTGGCCACTTTAAGATGGGTGGACTTCAACTCCCAGAATTCCCCAGCTAGTATGTCATCTTTTTATGTACATTAACCATACATTGCATGATTGGTTTTATCCTATTTGGGTCTTGCTAGATGTTATTCCACGGGGTTCAAACCCTCCATGGGGAACTGATCGCATGGATTTTCGCACTTGAGATGACTAAATGCACTGTGTTAATTTTAGGAGCTATCCAAGTTATTGCGGGAAAGAATATACAAAATTTATCCCCTTCCCCAGATGTTACAGATGTCATGGATGGAGCATCCCGTATATGTGGCATGACATAATGTAACATCTGTGTCTCTGCTATGAGAGTTCAAGGGAAGGTGGATTGTACGTACCATTAAAAAAAAAGGGGGGATAAAAAATCCAACAATAATAATAATTTAAAAAATAGGTTGTATTCTCTGTAAAGTTGCCAATACTCTAACTATCTGACTGCTCCTCTGCCTTTAGCAGGAGGTGGGCCTTGGCCTGGGATCCTGTTTGCCACTTCCTCATTTCTACCTGTTAAAATCATGGATGCAACCACGAAACTTTTTCCAAGAGCATTCAGTGCATGGGAGATTTGATTTGATTTGATTATTTTATTTTATCTTATTAGTTTATCTTTTATTTTATTCATTTATTTTATTAGTATATTTTATTAGTTTATATTTTAGTTTATTTTATTATTTTATTATTTTAGTTTATATTTTATATTATATCATTCATTCATTTTATTTTATTAGTATATTTTATTAGTTTATATTTTAGTTTATTTTATTATTTATTTTATTAGTTTAGTTTATATTTTAGTTTATATTATATCATTCATTCATTTTATTTTATTAGTATATTTTATTAGTTTATATTTTAGTTTATTTTATTATTTATTAGTTTAGTTTATATTTTAGTTTATATTATATCATTCATTCATTTTATTTTATTAGTATATTTTATTAGTTTATATTTTAGTTTATTTTATTAGTTTATATTTTAGTTTATTATTCTATTCTATTTATTAGTATATTTTATTTTATTTTATTATTTTTATTTTATTACATTTATTACCTTTATTATTTTATTTTATTTTATTTTATTTTATTTTATTTTATTTTATTATTTTATTTTATTTTATTATTTTATTTTATTTTATTATTTTTATTTTAATAATTTAATTTAATTTAATTTAATTTAATTTAATTTAATTTAATTTAATTTAATTTAATTTTTTAATTTAAATTTTTAATGTAAATTTAAATTTTACTTTACTTTTTACTTTACTTTGCACAGAGGGAACGAGGCAGGTTTTAACTCCAGGGGTTTGTGAGCGAGTTAGGCAAAATCCAGGAAGATGGAAGTTTGCACCGTCCACCTGATGTTTGATTTTTCTGGGTCCATGCAGGGAAACCAATTTCAGAAGCCCAGATGGATCGGTTGGCCCATCGCTTCTGGAAAATCTGACCCAGCAGCGTTTAATGATTTTTCTCTTCTTTTGGGTCCCAGCCCTAGGTGCCTGCGGATGTTTTTTTGTCCTGGGGGGCGCCCTGGTTCTCTGCTATAAGAAGAAGGCAACCGCAGCTCGGGAGAATCCTCTCCCTGCCCCGGATCTCTACACTGGCGAGTCCCATTTTGGTAAATTTCTTCCGTTGTGCTGATGTTGGTTTGGTAATCTCGTACCTAACGTTAAACCCGGAGGCGGAAGAACTAGGCTTTCGGAGGGGAACTTCAGGGAATCACGGGAGACGCGAGGCCGATCTCGGGGTTACATCGGCCTTAGGTTCTTGTACCCGTTTTGCAGATAGGGCGACTGAGGCTGGGAGGAGAAATGCGGCTGAAATGGTAAAGTGCTTTTTTTCACAGTGGATCCACCGCTTCTTCGCCCCTTCCTGCTTCAGTGGATGTGAATTCTGGCTGGATTTCTGCTTTTTTTGTCTTCCCAAACCATCCTGGATTGTCAGTAGAAGGAGCAGAGAGTCTCCCTCCAAAGTCAGATTTAGGGGCTTCTGCTCAGCACTTCTGGATTGTCCCTAGTTTTTAAGATTTTGATAGAGCCGTACCCAGGTTTTCAGATTTCCGTAGCCACCCGAATCTGGGGATCTGCACGCAGAATCTAAATGCTCAATATCTTTAATTCAGGGTGATGACAGGGTGCTTTCCAAAGGAAGCAGAAATCTAATTCTCAACTCCCAGAATTCCCCAGCCAGCATGTGTGGACTTCAACTCCCAGAATTCCTCAGCCAACTGGCTGGGGAATTCTGGGAGTTGAAGTCCACGCATCTTAAAGCTGGCAAGTTTGAAAAACACTGGGGAAGGGAGAACAGAGCCTTCCTTATGCAGAACCAAACCATGCTAGGGAGAAAAGGAGAAATTTTGCCAACCATGCAAGCTGATTCTCTGATAATAATAATATATAATAATATAATATGTAATTATATAATTATGTAAAATATTATATCTCCTTGCCAAGAAAACTGCAGGGACTTTTCCAAGCAGTCTCCGAGAATTGGACACGATTGAAAGGAATATATATATATATATATATATATATATATATATACGTAATATATATAATATATATTATAATAATGTAATAATATAACAATAATATTATGTAATAAATAATATATATATAATTTATTTCATAATTATATAATATATAATATGGGTCACAATATTATATAATAGAAGAAGAAAGGTTCCTCTGTGCAAGCACCGAGTCATTACTGACCCTTTGGAGGGACACCGCTTTCGCTGACGTTTTCCTGGCAGACTGTAGAGCGGGGTGGTTTGCCATTCCCTTCCCCAGTCGTGATTACCTTTCCCCTAGCTTAGCTGGGTACTCATTTTACCGACCTCGGGAGGATGGAAGGCTGAGTCGACCTGAGCCGTCTACCTGAGAACCAGCTTCCGCTGGGATCGAACTCAGGTCGTGGGGAGAGTTTCGGTTGCAGTACTGCCACCTACCACTCTGCGCCACATGAGGCTCTTCTTATTATATAATATTTAATAATAATTTCCCACAGCTCCCACCTACACTATGAATTGGTACAGTCCAGACCCAGTTGACTTGCACTGTCTGTTGCTCTTTGAGAATGCAACACTCCTGACTTTGCTAGCAGGGATCAAATGTTGCGCATGGCTCATTTTGACTCCACCCGGCGCCCTCCAGTAATATGGGCTCCATCCCACATCATCTTTCTGCCAGCGTGATGGGACCTGTATTCCAACCTGTCTGGAGGGCCATGGATTGGGGGTGCTAGACCCCAATGCGGCCCCCGTTTCCGTGGCACTGATTCCCTGCTGTTTTCTAGGCAGCCCAGTCACCTCCCTTCCTGAGAGGGCCATGCTGGTGGACAAAGCCCCCTCACATCACCGCTTGCTGCAGCAAGGGAGGAAGCTGTACACCGTCATCAACGCGGTGCCTGTCCGCCGGTGGAAGGAGTTTGTGCGGGGCCTGGGGCTGCAGGACGGTGAAATTGAGCTGGTGGAATTGGAGCACACTCAGTTCCGTGAGCAGCAGTACGAGATGTTGAAACGCTGGTGTCAGCGGCGGGGTGCCTCGGTGGATGCCGTCTTGGCCACCCTGGAGGCGATGCAACTGGGGGGCTGTGCCCAGGAACTGAGGGAGCAGCTACAGGCAGAGCACTTGCAGGGCAACCCCTAAGGCCGACGAGGATGGGGCCTGCCCTCAAACTTGGAGATGCGCCTGGATTGCATCAGTGTACCATTCACCCTGTGGAGCGTTAGACCATTGCTGGGGAAGTGCTCAGGGCTGTTCTCCAACGGATGGGACCTGGTTGCTTGAAGCCTGGGTCACATTGGCCATCCGCTCGCTAGTTTATCCTCTGTGCAAAAGCTACCCCTTGGATCTCCTTTCAACGCCGACAATGTGAAGGCGCAGGGCGAGTGCACAGCTGACAGATCGCTACTTCCTTGTCCCATTATCTGCCGACTGAGCCAACAGGCTTGCTTTGTCCAATGGTAGGGCCACCCCTGCTGTTGGTCAGATTGGCCTGATGTAACACCAGCCAACTCGAGGCATTACTTGAAATGTTGTTACGGTATTTCGATTTCTGGCGAGGGGCACCAATGAGGGCACAGGCTGTTCAACCATCCCATTTCTCTCCCCAAACACCATGTGCTTATTTATTGGCTCGCTTGCATGCCTCAAAAGGAGGGGGGGCCAAGCGCTGCTTTTGAGAACACGGAAAAGCGTAATTGGAAACCGATACAAACTTAAGTAAGAGGGGTGCTTTGGCTTTGAGGATGAACGCGAATGCGGCTCTTGGGGAAGTGTGTTTTGGAGGCCGGGCGTAATGCAGATGGCTCCATTCCACACACACACCAAGCAGAAGATGTGATCCAGTGTTAACTGTTCAGGGATTTAGGGAGAAACCGCGCCATCTCGGTGTGCAATGGGAACCCAGTGGAGGTCTTCCAGCATCTTCACCCCCATGGCCTCCGTGGGTTCTATTCCCCATTCTGGTCCACCCCTAACCACACCTGGATTGAAAGGAGCTCTATGCAAAATACTTTCCTGGGACAGACACAATAATTTATGACCCTTGGAGCAAAACTGGCACAATTTGATGTACCGTACATGTTGTATCTGAGTTTGTACAAACCGCGGCGTACGTCAGCGTTTTTTAAAGGAAATTGCTGCTCAATCTCTTCTAGGAATGCAATTAGATCTGGGAAATGCGGGGAGGATGTAAAAATGCCACTTGCGACCCCATTCCTTTGAACCAGTTTGGAAACTCTTCCACCCCACCCGCACACCCCAGGGTGCGACCCAAATCTTTTGGCTCTACTTTTGCGTACTCTGAGCTGTGGTAGATGATCGCCCCGCCACAACCCCATTGGCTCGCCTTTGAAAAGCCAACAGCAAGCCTACCTCGCAGGGTTGTTATGAAGAGACTCTGAGACTTGCTCACTGGAGGGTTCGGCCAGTGCAACCGATTCTTAGAGCAGATGTAGACATTGTATGTCAATTTTAAATAGGCTTTTATTCTTCCCTTCAGTGGGAGAAGGCATAGATATTCTGGAAAGCAGTTTCTCTTGCTGTGGACCACATGGAATATCTCAGACACAGAGGAGGATTCATTTTCAGACTGGCCTCAGCCTACCCATCTGCAGCAGGGGAATAATACTAATCTCCCTACGCTGTCGCAAGAGAAAATGATGTTTTACAGACACTAAAGTGCTTCTGTAAAGTGCTTGCCTGCGTGGGGGCACAAATCGTTAGCTTCTCCACTCCCAAGCTCTTCCACTCGAGCATCTCTCACTTTTTGCAAATTCCCTCCCAGCGCTGGCAGTTTGCAGGATTCCTCATCATCCGTTGGGACATTTGCAACCATTCCTTTGCTCACCTTGCAGCCGATGCATTATTTAAAGAATCCGGGTTTATTTATATATTGTATGGACATTAATTTTGGAGTTGCACTTCATAATAAAAACCTTTTCAACACTTGGCTGTTCCACCTGTTATCCTTTGACCCACACGTTCCCAGAAGCAGCCGGGATTCTCACAATTAAAGGGTCTGCAGTAGGAGTGATGAATTAAGGCAGGCCGTTCAACCATAGCAAAGCCCGGGCTTTGCATGCAAACGGATCTGGGTTCAAAGGCTGATGTTTCCAGGAAGACATCTTGCCTCTAAATGCCTATAAGACCCACACCACGTAGGGGAAGGATTTGGAAAACACTCAGAAGGGTTTGGGAAGGAAATGCAGAAAATCGGGGGGGGGGGAATACCCATCAGCAACTTGGATGGGCCAACCAGAGCTCATGAGCCTTTGCACCTCAAGCACGCCATGGACTGGCAGTAAGTCACTAAAGCAGAGCTTTCCGAACTGTGTGTCGTGACACAAAAGTGTGTCGCCACACACAGTCTGGTGTGTCGCCACACAACCCCGGAAGCGCTGATCATCATCAGCGCTTCCGGGTGTTTCCGCGGCGACACACCAACGGCGGCGCGCAAAAACCCGAAAGCGGCAGCAGCGCTTCCGGGTTTTTGCGCGCTGCTGCAACGGCGGCACTTCAGGGTTTTCCCGCGGCGACACACCAACAGCGGTTGGTGTGTCGCCGCGGGAAAACTTTGGAAAGCCCTGCACTAAAGAGCTGCAGGTAAGTGTTCCAAAGAAAAGGGGGCTTGACTAGATGACCTTTGAGGTACCTTCTGACTTTATGGTTATGAGGAAACGGGGGGGGAAAAACATTTTGGAGAACAGTTTCATAAACAACCCAAGTCAGAAACTACCTTGGCATTGCTCTGGTGTTGATGTCAGAGGATGGGCAAGACAAAAAAATGAGGTGGAAAACTCAGAAAATTTAGCACTGAACTGCTTGGCTCTAAGAGGGAAAGAAACGTTTGTTGATATGGCAGCGGAAATTCAAATGTTCTTGAACGTACGTGTCTTCTTTTTACAGTGGCAATGCTCTTCTTTGAAAAGGCCAGTGTGTTTGCATGTGTTTGCAAATAAAATGTAGGACTAAAATATGTGCCGTTCTCTGGCTCTGGGAAATGGATGGAAAAGGCGTGCCTAGTTTAATATAGCATTTGAAGATCCCTACGAATGAACCGGTGGTTTCAGCTTTTGGGATCTTTCCTTACAACTACTGAAGCCACATAGTTATACAGGCAGTCCTCGCTTAACAACCATTCGTTTAGTGACGGTTTGGACTTACGACAGTGCTGGAAAAACCGACTTATGACCGGTCTTTACACTTATGACTGTCGCAGCGTCCCCGCGGTCACGTGATCACGACTTGGGCGCTTGGCAACCGGTTTGCATTTATGACCATCGCAGCGTCCCGTGGTTTTCGACCTTCCCGGCTGGCTTCTGGCAAGCAAAATCAATGGGGAATCGTGTGATTGGCTTAGCGACCATGTGGTTCACTTAATGCCCAAGGTGGTTTGCTTAATGACCGCCGTTAAAAAAGGTCATAAAATCGGGTCAGATTTGCTTAATGACCGCTTCATTTCGTAACCAAAATTCTGGTCCCAATTGTGGTCATTAAGTGAGGACTACCTGTAGTTCAATCTGGACGGGAAATTTATAAAGCTTTGGAGAGAGAAGGATTTTTGTTCTTGCCCTGAAATGCTTTGGGGACTGATCTTCCATTGCAGGCAACCACTTTGCAAAAATTTTCAAAGATGGCAGGAGTGCATTCAAGTAGTCCTTGGCTTTAAAGCTCTTCGCATTTTCGAGTTAAAACATTGCCATGGAAAAGTCAGATTCGGTGGCTTGCAAAACGTGTGCAAGGAGCAAAGTTTTGCACGAGATAATTTGTGGAAATGGGATGTTAGCAGAAAAATGCAACATTTGGGGTTATGCCTGATTTGAGCCTCATTCATCCTCCGAAGCAAAACCCATCCGCCATATTCCATAGCCAGAAGGGCCAAATTGAGAAAACAAAGCGAATTTTGGAGATGCCCAGCGCAGCGTTCCAGCCTTCTGTGAAATTGCTCTGCAAAATGGTGCAGGCAGAGAATTAGCTAAGAGAACTTACTTTATTGCACAGGTAAGATATTCAGATGGCGTTCGGCAACCAAGTCAGAGTGTCTTCAAGTCGCTAACCTTTTCCCCGTTTTGTTTTAGGATGAAGAGAAACGTAACATTCTAAATAGCTGTAAATAGCCCTTTCCCCCATGTCAAACCACCTCCCCAACTTAACACACCCTGCTTCGGGCTTGTATGTCCCACAACAAAACATTCCCGGGCCGCAAAAATCCCTTTTGAAAACGGCGTAGAATAATTTTGAAAAAGACACCGACTCACTCAGACAAGGGCAAAAAGTTCACCAGCGGTTAGTGAGCGTACTGACGCTGGCCAATCAGAGCTCGGCAGCGCCAGCTATGGAATATTTGGGAATGTGCAGATTTTTTTTTCCTTTTCAGAGTTTGCTCCAAGATGGGGATGATCTTTAGAGCGGACCAGATGCTGCTTTCCAATCCACGCGTTGCAGTTGGAAGATATCAGTAGGACAAAGACCAGCCTTTGAGCAAGGAATGAATGAACTTTAGCAAAACGAGTGATCGAGAGGGGGAGATCCTGAAAGGGTCTGGATTTGCGTTGGAGATGGCGAACGAGGAAGGTCTGGAGACAGCAAACAGACAGGAGCCACAACCCTCTGCCTCGCCCGCGTCCCCCAGGCCCTGAAATCGAAAAGAAGGATGTCCCCAAAGCGTGGAGCAGTGGACAGAGCTAATACTTTGCCATGTCTCCTTTTTTGAGGATAATCTGCCTTTGCCACGGTGTGAGTTTGTTCTCGTCGTACCCAAGAGTCTTTAGCTTTGCAGCCTGCTCCTTCTCCTTCTCCGCTTCTACCCGTCGCAGGTTTTCTTCCTCTTGGCTGTCGGAAAAGAAACGAGAGGCGGGAACGGTTAGCAACACGCCAAGGACAGGACATCGTCTCCAGACGGGAAAACGGCGTGCGATTGATGGCTCCCGTTATTAAATTTGTGGGCACACTTGGGGCTCTGAAACCCCTGTCAGGGTGCTCCCACTAAAAGGTGGTTTATTTGCAAAGGAGGGGGTCAAAGAAGTCCAGAATCCACTAGAGTTGGGCGGCCAATAAATTTAAATAAATAAATAAAATACAGGTAGGCGACTTACAACCACAGTTGGGACTGGAATTTCCATCGTAAGTCGTTGCGGCCGTAAGTCGAGCCACCACGTGACCGGACCCGATTTTAAGGCCATTTTTACAGCGGTCATTAAGCAAATCACTGCGGTTGTTAAGCGAATCCAGCTTCCCCAATGGGTGTTTTTTGCTGACAAAAAATGTTGCAAAACGCGATCCTGCGACCATAGGACACTGCAACTGGTTGTAAATGTGAGCTGGTTGCCAAGTGCCTGAAATGCAATCATGTGGCCATGGGGGGGGGGTATGCAACATTTTGTGATGCTCGGAAGTGCTTTACAGGCTGTAAAGCACCCATTGCGAGGCCATCGTAACTTCGGACCATTGCTACATGAACGGTCGTAAGTCGAGGACTACCTGTATTGTGTCCACGACCACATGATTGCGTGAAAAAAAGGGGCAGCACTTGGATTGTGTGGCTGTGGACACCGCCTTGACTTTTTGGATCCTCCCTATTGACCAGAAGATAAAATGGCGAAGATAGCTCTCTCTTATCGCCACCATTAGCAGCTGCAAGATCTCCTTTTGTACCACTTCAGCTTACCTTGATCTTTTTGTCCAGGGCAGGTCGGCATCGTCTATCTTTTATATTTTTTAAAGTGCCCAGAGAACATGCACAGGAGATACATTTCACCCCATTATCAGCTGCAAGCCACGGTCACCCCCTGTAATGGCATGTGGGAAAGACCTTGGGAGACTGGGCCCAGAGATGCTGCCTAGGGAACGGTCGGATAAGAGGGAGCCGAGCCCACAGCTGCATAATGGGCGGAGAAAGAGGCTCAGGAGGGACCCTCCCTAGTTTCTCGGGCTGTAAAGGAGATGGGGGGGGGAGAATTGTACTTTCAGACTTGCTAGATTCTGTCAATGTAGCTTTACAATAAAGTAGAATTAGCTCATCTGGTCGTGTTTCCTGTCTGGTCTACCTGGGAAGGCTGACACACCGTTTCCGAGAGTCAGCGTTAAAAGGGAACAGTCGGATAAGAGGGAGCATAGCCCACAGCTGCATAATGGATGGAGAAAGAGGCTCAGAAGGGACCCTCCCTAGTTTCTCAGGCTGTAAAGGAGACGGGGGGGAGGGAATTGTACTTTCAGACTTGCTAGATTCTGTCAATGTAGCTTTACAATAAAGTAGAATTAGCTCATCTGGTCGTGTTTCCTGTCTGGTCTACCTGGGAAGGCTGACCCCCCCCCCCAAAATAATCAGAGAGCAGACTTTGGAAAGAGATGCCCAAGCATCAGCCAAAAATACATGGGCTATCTAATTCCTGAAAGACCCAGGGATTGTGTGTGCTGATGAGGGGTGTCAAGAGTGACCCCAAACTTCTCGGCTTTGGTTAGGCATTGAAGAGCATTGATTTCTCTGCTCTTCAGAAACCCCACGCCACCCCCAACCCCTGCTTTATCTTCTTTCCCTCCTTGGCCATCTGCGATGGTGCACCAGGTTCTCCGAAATCCAGCGTGGCCTTTCTGCAACTCCCAAGCACCCCCTCATGAGGATCCACTTCCTGCAAATCAGGAATGCGGGTGGGGAATTCCGGCTCTACCCAGCCCAGGGCCGTGGAAAGGCTGTGCCTGATGGGTCCAGAGAATCAAATGCCTTGTGCAGAGAAAGCCAGCGTGCAAATCAAAACAACGTCGAAGCATCGCCAAGACTCACCGTTTTTGCACTCTGCAGAAGAAGCAAGAAAAGAAAAGGCACAATGGACCAGTTAGCATTGAAATATAGGAGCGTGTTACAGTTTCACACCCCACGGGGACAGACCGATAAGATCGATGCTGTTTCAAAACAGGATCCACAATCATGGACCTCTCGTTCCTCTGTGGGCAATAAGGGAGTGGAAGGGCTGGTGAATAATTAGAGAATGATGGCCCTGTTTTGCCAATTTGATCGGCTGCAGAAGGGAAGATTTTGCAGAATACGCGTCAGGGTGCGAACACCGTCGGACTGCCCGCCTAGCATTCTGGGCTGGATATAATGAACCACGGCACATCGATGAGCAATGTTTCTCCGAAGGAAGGCTAAGGTTTCCATACAAGAATTCCAGCCAGTACTTTACATTCAAATGAGGTCCCTATATATCAGGGGTGGGGAACCTTTTTTCTGCCAAGGGCCATTTGGATATTTATAACCGGGGACCGGGGTGGGTGGGGGGGCGGGGTTTCTGGGATTTCCGCGGATTGGGGGCCGGAGTTTGCGGGCGGGAGCCAATCACAAGCACTGGGGGGCGGGGTTTGTGGGCGGGAGCCAATCGTGTGGAAGGGGTGGGGTTTACGGGCGGGAGCCCTGCGGGCCTTATATAGCCCGCGGGCCTGACGTTGCCCACCCTGCTATATATATAGGCCATCGAAGGGAGAAAATGTCTATTTTCTTGTGATTTTTAGGTGCAAAGGGGAAGAGGCCTGCCTTTTCTGTGTGGTGGGTCAGTCAGTAGATTAAATCCACACACATATACAAAAAACCCCCCCTAAGATGGATTAAAACTCAACAGTTGCAGTAACGAGATCTTAAAATGACCTAGTTAAATGTGTCAACTCAACCATTTTGTTGGCCTTTCACAAGCCAAAACAACCACCCAGGTTTGGACAACACATTTAACTTGATCTACATTTAAATTTAAATTAAATTTAGAACTATTTAGAATTATTGAAAATTAAATTAATTTTTAATTCATTTAATTTTAAAATTAAATTAAATTGATTTAAATTAACATGCTTTCTGGGTTACACAATACCCCAGCCCAGAGACAGATTGATCTGGCTCCGTTTTGCACTCAACAATTCAAGTTTCACAGGATGTTTTTGTAAGATTTCACACTCAGAAGGGTTGGAAGCGAAACGCTTTGCACGCCTGTAGCCGAGCCAGGCTTTGCTCACCTGTTGCTCTGGCTGCACCCATTAGTGACACGCAGCCTCCCCCGAAAATCCTTACCTCTCTTCTTCCACCTTTTTGCGAAAAATATCCCGCCTCCACGCTGGCATGCCAGCCCAACGCGCCTCTTCTTCTCTTTCCTGTAAGACAAAACAAAGAAAGGACAGGAAATCAATGCCCCCACCCCAAAGAGGAAGGTGTTGAGAAAAGAGGGGGGAAGGTAAAGAGCTTAAGGGAGGTGACCTTGACGGAAATATGCAAGAACTGTTATGTAAGCAAAGAGGGATGAAACTTTCTTTAAGCCCAGAGCAATGAGATAACATTTGGAGGCGACTCAGCCAGAGACCCTCTAATCCACCGAAGTATAAGATGGTGGGGAGCTTCCGTACAATTGGGCTTGTAAGATTCTGTTATTGTAGCCAATCTCAATAAAATATAGCTGTATCTTCCTAAACTGTGTGTCACGACACAGTACTGTGTTGCCTGCGGGGCCCAGGTGTGTTGCGTGAAAACCCGGAAGCAAGCGCTGATGGTGCGCCGCCACCACCGTGTGCGGTGGCGGGCCATCAGCGCTTCCGGGTTTTCGTGGACACCGCTTCCAGGACACCGCCGCTGCCGTGGCGCACAAGAACCCAAAAGCACCGCGGCGGCGGCATGCAAAAACCTGGAAGTGCTGCGGTGGCGCTTCCAGGTTTTTGCGCGCCACTGTTGGTGTGTCGCCAACGTGAAAAGTTTGGAAAGCCCTGTTCTAGACGCTGAAAGAGGGAGTTGGGATGATGTTAGGGTTCTTGAGGATGCAGAGAGCGTGGAGTAACCCAAACCAGTTTTTGTTCTTTCTCTTGGGTATCTGCAGGTCAGTCTTCCAGAACATTTTCAGGATGGCCCATTCTCAGATTACAGGTAGTCCTCACTTAACAACCTTTTGTTTAGTGACAGTTCGGACTTACGACTGTGCTGAAAAAACCGACTTGCAACCGCAGTCACATGATCACAATTTGGGCGCTTGGCAACCGGTTCGCATTTACGACCATCGCAGCGTCCTGCGATCATGTGACTGCCATTTTTGACCTTCCCAGCCAGCTTTCGGCAAGCAAAATCAATGGGGAACTGCGCGATTTGCTTAACGACCACATGGTTCACTTAATGACTGTGGTGATTTGCTTAATGACTGCTGCAAAAAAGGTTGTAAAATCAGGTCAGATTCTCTTAATGACCGCTTCGCTTAGCAACCCAAATGCCGGTCCCAACTGTGGTCGTTAAGTGAGGACTACCTGTATGTGGATTCTCTAGCTAACCAGCATCCAGTTTTCACTGACCGGGGCTACAGGCAATGCTGTTCTTTCCATAAAACTTCCTGTGTGTGTGTGTGTGTGTGTGCACATGTGTGACACCTCCCAAGATAATTCATTCTGATTGTAATTTCCCTGGATCCTCCTGTCTTCTAATCAGCGATTATTCTTCTGAATTGGTTGCAGGGTGATTTTATGGACCATGAAATCTAGCACTGCCGTGTTAGCACGTCAGAAGGGGAGACTAAATTTCCTTTTGGTGACCAGTTCCAGACACAGCTAACTTCCCAGGAAGTTTTTCTCAACGGAAATCTTTCTGTTGCATTTATTCTCAAATCAGGGCTGGAGGAAGCCTCACTTTTCTGCATTGTTTTTTAAAAAAAGATCCATTCCTGATTCAGCGAGTAAGAGGATTTTGCCAGATTTGCTGGAGCAAAATTCCTCTGATGTCAGGCCCCATTGGACAGTATCCATAACATCATTTCACCACCTCTTCCACCATCCATCTGTGTTTTCTTTTAACATTTTAAAAAATATCTTTAAAATATCAATCATTCTGAGACTGTGCGCTCAGTTTGGCTGGCAAAGAAGCACATGATTCCCCCCCCTTGCCTTTATTTATTTAATTAAACAGGATCACACACACACACACATCTAAACAAAAGGAAACAGAAAAAAGAAAAAGGAACAACGTTATATACTTAAAAGAACTTCTCATAAATGCACAGACATGTATAAAGTTTTACACAATAGGTTGCACAAAGGAAGGCTACATTTTGTTATAACTGACCACACACAGTCTACATTGGTAAGCGACTCGTTCCTAAATTGCAAAAATCTCAGGTCTTCAATCCACTGAGTAAATGGGGCCGTGAATGTATCTTTCTAATGTTGAAAAATTTGTCTCTTAGGGTGCAGATGCTCAGCGGGTGAGATGCCAGGCTTGTTGATCAGAAGGTCGCAAGTTCGGAGGTTCGAGACCCTAGTCCCGCGTGACGGAGTGAGCTCCCGCACCAGCCCCAGCTCTTGCCAACCTAGCAATTCGAAAGCATGCAAATGCAAGTAGATTAATAGGTACCACTTTGGTGGGATGGTAACAGCGTTCCGCGTGCATCATGCCGGCCACATAACCACGGAAGCGTCTTCGGACAGCGCTGGCTCTTCGGCTGAGAAACGGAGATGAGCACCGGCCCCTAGAGTCGGACACGACTGCACAAATGTGCAGGGGGAACCTTTACCTTTACCTATAATCTTTCTTAAAGACCTCTAGCCAGTGGATGGGAGCTTCTAAGTCAAAATAATGGGTTGTTTGGGACACACCCAATGCATGAAGCCGCCCGTCATGGCTCAGTTTAGGTGCGAAACTGGCATGCATGCATGCATGCGCATATATATATATATATATATATATATATATATATATATATATTTTCAAGATATAATTAAAACACAAAATACAGAATATAGGACAGATAAAATACAAGTCTAAAAAAGAAACAAGAAAAGCTAAAACAGTGCAGGATGTCGATGAAGGTTCTCAGTCAGGAATAGATAGAAAAACATACAAGACAAGTGGCTTCTGTCCTTCTCCAGCACAGATAGAAAGCTGTTATCATAGATAAGAATATAAGAATAAGAGTCTCATGTTGCTTCTCAAACTGTTGACCCCTCAAACCCAAGGGAAACAGCTCCAGTTTCAGTTGTGAGTCCACTTTGAGACTCTTTTGAATAATTTGAATATTTGAATTTTGAATATTTGTTTCCAGAATTTCTGAGCTTTTCCACAAGTCCACCATAAATGATAGAAAGTTCCCTCCTCCTGTATACATTTCCATCAAACATTTGTAATGGTCTGTGGGAATGACCTTGGGAGACAGGAGGAAGAGTCTGAGAATAGGCAAGGGCGGCGTTGGATTTCCCTTAACAGCAAGGGTGCTGGGGGGGGGGGCGTCCTGGTCCCGCCCTTCCTGCCTCTCCCCCCCCCGGGACGAATAAGGCAGACTAACCAGGTGGAGAATTTCCCGTGCCCTGGAAAATGAGGAGATGTCACGCCCCCAATTCCTCCGCCCGCATCTCGGGGGTCCAACGGGCGACACATTCCAGTCTTGGGAAAACCGCGATGATGTCACAGGCAGCATGACATCATCACGCAAACGATGCACGTTATGAAAGTCGCAATGATGTAATAGGGCCCATGACATCACTCGCCCCTCCCCCCCAAATAACATGTGACGGAACAGACGGAGCTGGAAACGGAGCCAATGGGAGGAGGCGTAGCTGGACCAGGGGGTGGAGCCAGAGACACCGGAGCGGGCGATGGAGCCGGGATGATTGAGCAGGTGATTGATCCAAGTCAAGGATCAGCCACTTCCTGATGGCTGGGAAGGTAGTTTTTGCGGAGAAATCAAAGGAGGAGGACATGATGTGTGTGAGTAAGATTGGGATGTGCCCCCTTCCCTGGTCATTTTAGACCAGTGTTTTTCAACCTTGGCAACTTTAAGATGTGTGGACTCCAACTCCCAGAATTCCCCAGCCAGCCATGCTGGCTGGGGAATTCTGGAAGTTGAAGTCCATGCATCTTAAAGTTGCCAAGGTTGAAAAACACTGTTTTAAAGCAAGTTGGACTTCCCTTCCGCTTAAAAAAAATCTCAAATGTTGGGTGTTCTCAAACTTTCCTGTGCAATGCAACCCCCCCCACACTACAATGTTAAATTAAACTGCAACTCCCACTGGATATAAAACTAACAATTTCATTGGGGTTCAGGTTGCGCAAGAAAAAAAAAGTACACTTATTTTTCATTGTTCACTTTTCTTCCCTAAATAAGAAGAACCGTAAAATGTTCAGAAACTGTGCCACCCAAATTCATTGGTATTGTTCGAGCATTTTTAGAAGTCACAGACAAAAAATGATCTTTTATGCAGCGTTTGGCTCCTTACAAGTTTGATTGGAGGCTAGGATAAAGATATTTAAAACACAGGCAAACATGCAGCGTAGAAATGAGAGTATCTTAATGCAGTTTAGTCTCCCTGTCTCTCTCTGCAATTACAAAAGATGCCCAAATCCTTTACACGCAACAGACTTTATTTCATCAGACGAGCATCAGAAAAAATGCAACTTTTCACCAAAATGAAGCTACCTCCCCAATTTAGATTTGAAGTTCCTTCCCTACCTCTAGTAATAAATGAAGATAAAAAGAAGTAAATCGTAAGAGGCCAACAATCAGAAAGCTTGCATAACAACACACTCAAAGAAAGGAACCATCGCACCACTGCCACGATAGGAGATCAGGCCAACAAATCACACTCAAGGGGAAAGAGATTTTCCTATTTCAATTGCCCCAAAGTAGGTTATTTTAGGATCCTACCACCTTTTTGCGGGGGGAGAGCAGTTGATGGACCATAATGGGAAGTGGAATCAATATTTCTGGAATTAATTACAATTACAGACCAAGAAGGAAAACACATGAACTGGGGGCCCAACCCAATTTCTGCAAAGTCACTTGGTAGACTCTACCATGATGTCCTAACAACGTTGCGTGCAGCACGACGTCGTCGTGCAAATGACGGGGATGATGCACTGTCATTTGGCGTCACAGTGCGTAAGGCACCGCTTTCCTACCCCGAGGACGTTTGTTCGTAGCCATACGCACTCCAAGGACTATAAATCAATCACATGTGCTGAATCTGCACCGCACACTAGGCTACAATGGGTCTGGCCTGTTGGGGGCTGAATAATGTAATGCAGGGCTTTCCAAACTTTTCACGTTGGCGACACACCAACGGTGGCGCGCAAAAACCTGGAAGCTTCCGGGTTTTCGCGCGCTGTGGCGGCGCTTCCCGGTTTTCACAAGCCGCGGTGGTGGCGGTGTCCTGGTGTGCCACGCAAAAACTCGGAAGCGCTGCTGGGTTTTCGCGCGACACACCTGGGCCCCGCAGGCGACACAGTGTTGTGTCGCGACACACAGTTTGGAAAGCTATGATGTAATGGATCCTTTAGAGTAATTGCCTGAAGGTTTTCTTTGTTGGGAATTCTGACACTTGGGGTTATCACACTGAGTGTGCTGGACGAACACAGCCAATATGATGTTATCTAGCATAGATGGTTTTTTAAAAAATTAGGGCCTGGTTTTTAACTCCCCTTCCCTTCTGTCTCTGCCTTTATCTGCACCAAACTTTTTTACAGCTGCTCTTGATCCCCAAATCATACATCCCACAAATTGGCTACCACTAAATAACTAAGCATTCTTGTACTCTGCAACCTTTTCGTTGCCTCTATTTTTTTTCCCCTTCTACCCAAAGTTGGGTAGCAAAGTGGATTAGCTTTTGCCACTTCCCCAGAGGTCCCAAATCAGTTCTGCCTGGGTTTGGCTGTTGAGGACACTTCGTATGGTGGAAGCATTTCATCAGGATGAAGTCGGAGTTCAGGCAGGGCTGGGACATCTCTGCAACTCTGTATAGGTCTCGGAACCATAGCAACGTGGTCTAAACCTGAGTTCCTCGTTGGCCTCAGAATCGGGTGCCGTTTCCTCAGCAGATCTTGTGGGAACCCAACTGTGGTCCGTTCATTTGGTCCACCAAGACCAGCCAAAGTCCTAGTTAAGAGCAGCTCACCTTCTTACCAAAGTTATTTGGGAAAGTAACCAATGTCACCTTCTGGAATGGTGGAGGGCCGGTCCTAGATTGGACAGATCCATATTAATTTGAGGGTAAGAAGCCATCTTCTGCGAAGACTGAATCTTATCTAACCATCCAGGAAGCTGCACCCTCAGAGGTCGAACATCTCAGCCTCCTTCTCTTTCCAGAACGAGAAGCTACGGTCTATATAGCGGCAAATATCTTCGTTGCTGAATTCCCCAAGCTCTGAAATGAGCTGGATGGAGTTCTTCCTACTTTCTGAAGCTGGGACAACAGCCAGCTCATCTGCAACGGCCTTGGGCTCTTGGGTGCTGCTAACCAAGGACTGAGAAGATTCCTGGTGGGAGAGAGCAGGGGGAGAGTGCTGGTTCTCTGCTGGTACATCCACGCTGGGGGTAGTCCCGTGGTCCAGGAGCAGGCTGTCCCCGAAGAACCTCTGCTTGAGGTCCTCAAAGCCATCCAGCCAATCCCGCTTCCCGGCCGCCACTTCTTCCATCACCACCTTGTGAAATTGGCGGATGATCTCCCAGCTGTGACTGCCTAGGCGGTCAAACATCTCGTAGCAGAGCAGGTGGCGGAACTTGCGTTCCTCCCAGCTCATGTCCATCTCCAGAAGCTGGAAGTAACCGAGCATGAAGAGGTCCAGGGTGAGGCTCTCGTACTCCACCGGTGAGCCGTTGACGTGGGGCAAGAAATGCTCAGGCCAGTAGAATATGTCCGTGCGGCTCAGGCGGCGGAGTTGCCTCGTGGGTACTTGGCTGATGATGCTTCTCCAGTGGGTCAGCAGTTTCCCCACCACTTGCCGCTGCTTCATGAAGTACAAGAGCTGGTGGTCCTCGCTGGGTTTCGGCCCTGTGGCTATCAGTGCAGACCGGCTGTATGCTTTGTGGCCTTCCTCCAGATCGGGACTCAGAATCTCCGCCCTCCTCTTTGGCTGAACCTGCCTGCCTGATTCGGTGAAAGTCCACCTCTTCCAGTGCTCCAGGAAGAGATAGACAATCCGTTCCTTCCGCAGGTTGATGTAGTCTTGGACGCAACTCAGCTCCGTCTGCACCGGGAGGCTCCTGGTCGTGTGGTCAGGGCTGAACATGGCTTCCGCAAAGGAGTCCGCCCTGGAGAATGGGCTGGGCCCCTCCTCGTAGAGAAGAGGGGCATGGGAGAGCTGAATGGGGGACTCCAGTCCACCAATGGAGATCTCCCGAACTTCTAGTACACTGAACGGCTCGAAGCCCATGATGTAGTCTTCTTCCAAAATGGGCTCTCGACCAAGAGTGAACTGAGCCGTTCCCACCGGTAGGGAGCGCTTCCTTTTGTACACCCGGCTGGATGCTGCGCTGATCAGCTGTGCCTGCACATGGACCTCATAGTTGGCCTTCAGATTCTTCACCGACACCCCCCACTGCACGATCTCCTTCTCTACCTCCTCCCGGGTGCCGCTGGAGGACTGAGAACAAGCCATGTGGCTCGGGCCATCTTTGATAGTGGGCGCTGCCAAAGGGGCTGCCTGGGCATCCTCGCTCTTCTGCACCAACACTTCGGAGGTCACCGTTTCGGCCAGACCGGTGGCTTTGCCCCCCAGCGCGGCCAGAAGGACGGACATGCTTTTCAAGAGAATGGAGATCTTGTTGCACCAAGCGGGGAGATCTTCCGCCCGGCCGTGCATGCACTTGGGGTTGACGGTGAAGCGTTCCCTCTCCAAGGCGGCAGAGACGGGCAGCAGCTGCTGCAATTCTTGCTCCAGCTGTTTCAGTTCGGTCTCCACTTTCTGCACCTTGTGCACGACTTGGAGGTTCTGGATCTGCTTCTCGATGTGGAGGATGTCGTCCTCGGTCATCAGTTCCCCAAACGGTCCCAAAATGGCGTTGTGAGCATGAGAGTAACGCCAGCCTTCCTGGGGGTAGCAATTCCCAGATCGTAGCTACGCAAGACAAAAAAAAAAAAAAAACAACCCAGAGGGGAAAGGGTTCCCTCAGGACAGGCCACATCATCATCCACGTTCTGCACACCCTTCGCCTTACATGTCACTTGGTGGTGTAATGGGAACGGGTGCAGAAGACACACCTGCCAGGTCGAGGCTGGTGGAGAGCTGGAGGCCATATTGGGAGAGAAGGATTGACACTTTTCTGCTTACGTGAGGGGCATGCAAGAGAGTTGTGCGTGGCATTGACGGCCCAGCGGCAGGCGCCGCGGGAAGAATTCACACATTACACCATGAAGCGATCATGTAAGGCATTTAACTCCTGCAGTATCTGGCAGCCAGGGAGAGCAAGGTGTTGAAGAAAGCTTTCTTCCTTCGGCTCTTGCTTTTTATTGTTTTAGACCAGGGTTTCTCAACCAGGGTTCCGTGGAACTCTTGCGTTCCGCGAGAGGTCACTAGGGGTTCCCTGGGAGATCACGATTTATTTAAAAAAATATCTCCAATTCGGGCAACTTCCCATTAAAGAGGTACATTTCATTCTTTATTTTTAGTTTAAGAACACTGTTAATGCATATACTGTATACAGGCCTACCCATGAAACGAATATAACAATTTTGTAACTTCTGGCCTCTATTTGAGCCTGAAGGTGCAGGGGTTCCCCGAGGCCTGAAAAATATTTCAAGGGTTCCTCCAGGGTCAAAAAGTTGAGAAAGGCTGTTTTAGACAAACAGATCAAATTGGTAATCCAGTAGGAAAGATTTTGGGGTCGCCGAACATCTGCCAGCACATTTGCACTGCAACGACCCTTGTCCAGCCCTCGCTTGGCCCATATTGCAGGTTAAATGCGCTTCGGAGTTGGTCACACCAAGTCAATGCACACAGTCATGCTGAGGGCATGCCAGAGCCACACCATGCAGCACAAGCAAGACAGAGACGAGTTAGAAGGAAGGACCCTACTTTCTCAAAATACTGCCTCGAGGGTCTGCAAAAGACCTTTTGGTGGGAATCCCCATTTATGGTCCCATGGGCCTTGCCTGCTCTGTGCACGCCATTGTGCAAACACATGCACGTGGTGTTGTTATAACAGATGGCTCCGAATCCCAGCACATCAGTAGATATTACCTCTTTGCAGGTCCTTCAAGAGCAGAGCTTTCCAAACTTTTCCTGTTGGTGACACACACCAACGGTGGCGTGCTGGTGTGTCGCGCGAAACCCGGAAGCGCTGATGGTGCGCCGCTGCGTGCGCACCATCAGCACTTCCGAGTTTTCACGCGACACACCTGCACACCGCAGGCGACACAGTACTGTGTCGCGACACACAGTTTGGAAAGCTATGTTCAAGAGGATTTTCAGATGGATCTTGCAGAGGAAACAAGACTTTTGGCATGCTTTCTAAAAGACTGAAATATCTGCCCAAACACCTTGCAGTGTCCCTTCCTTCGTCCATCAATAGCCACGACTATTCCATATGCCCTAAACTTTGGAGACCACTGACTTTTGCACCTTTCAATGTATTCTCTATGGCGGTTCTCAAGGGGAGATAGAAAAAAAAATATTGCGTGAGCTGAGATTGTGCCTTTGTGGAGAAGGACGTACTGAATCCATAGTCCACGTCCTGCCAAGGACCCAGGCAATTCTGATTTAGTCTATGCTATAGCTTTCCAAACTGTGTGTCGCGACACTTTAGTGTTGCACATGCAGGGGCATGTGCGGTGGCAGGGCGGCGGCGGGCGCGGCGGCGGTGTGCATGGCGGCAGTGTCGGTGTGCCATCAGCGCTTCCGTGTTTTAGCGAGGCTGCCGCCGCCGCTGCTGCCATTGGTGTGTTGCCAACGGCGGCAGTTTGGAAAGCACTGGTCTATGCAGTTGTTATCACACCAGTATGATTTGGTTCCCATGAACACGGCCAAATTCTACTATACTATTGGTAAAACCAGACACAGATTGCATTGCATTAACTATCTGGGCGTCAACTGCACTGTTTCACTCTGGTTCATCTGCTGTTCATTTGTTGAATTCTGGTCAGTGGGTATATAAAGTTCTACTACTGCTTACTAAGACCACTTCATTAGCTGGGATTGATCCTCCTTAATTTAATTTAGGATCAGTTACTTTTTACTGCATAAAAGTCCCAAATTAAATTTCCAGCATTTAATGAGTAATCTTAGGTTCCGAGGCTGGCAAACCATCTTTCGGCTGGACACCCTTGGAGAGATGTTGGTGAAGTTCACCAACATCAGGCCAGGGGTGTAAGCGTGTGTATGTGTGTGTAAGATAGAGAAAGCAAAAGCAAAATGGTAGCTGCCATGTGCATAAAAGGGGTTTGATCACACAGTCCTGGCCGCCATCTTGATTTTTTTGACCCCCCTCCTCCCCATGCATGCCCCTGCATTATAGGTAGTCCTCGACTTATGACCACAACAGGTCAAAATTCATTGTTAAGCAGTGCGGTCGTTAAGCAACGCATCACGTGACCGCACCCGATTTTATGACATTTTTTGCAGTGGTTGTTAAGTGAATCATGCAGTTCCCCATTGATTTGGCTTGTCAGAAGCCAGCTAGGAAGGTTGCAAATGGCGATCACGTGACCCCGGGACGCTGCAACCCTTGTAAATACATGCCGGTTGCCAAGCGCCTGAATTTTGATCACATGACTGTGGGGATGCTGTGATGGGATGGCAAGGGCCAGTTGTAAGTCACTTTTTTCAGTGCCATTGTAACTTTGAACTAAACAAACGGTCGTAATTTGAGGACTAGGTAAATGTAAAGGTTTTCCCCTGCACAGTCGTGTCCGACTCTAGGGGGCGGTGCTCATCTCCGTTTCTTAGCCAAAGAGCCAGCGTTGTCCAAAGACGCTTCCACAGTCATGTGGCCGGCATGACGTGTGCGGAACGCTGTTACCTTCCCACCGAAGTGGTACCTATTCATCTACTTGCATTTGCATGCTTTCGAATTGCTAGGTTGGCAAGAGCAGGGGCTGGTGCGGGAGCTCACTCCGTCACGCGGGGCTAGGGATTTGAACCGCTGACCTTCTGATCAACAAGCCTGGCGTCTTACCCGCTGAGCCATCGCACCCCCTGTATGCTAATCCACGGTTTGCTTTAAGGATCGATGGTTGAACATGTTGGGAGTGCACCCGTCAGAGTAAGCCATAATTATGGCTTGCTGGTGATGTGGCTTAGTGTGATGTGAAAAGGGTGAATAAACCATAGCTTATTTTAGGCTGTCAATCCCAACCCGAAGCTATGCTTTGTGGCTGGCTTACTGATGGCTAACATGGTTTATGATCATGGGGGAGCAGAGACGTTTGGTTTACTTGGTGTTTGGTGCCTCATTCTGGGTATAACTATGTTGTAGGGTGATGTTCCCCCTGAGAAGACAAGATTGCAGGAAGATTGTCTTCAGGTATCTGAAGGGCTGTCGTGGAGAAGATGAAGCCGAACTTCATTGCCTTCCGGAAGACAGGAGAGGACACAATGGATTTAAATGCCCAGAAGTGGATTCTGGTTGGACATGGGGAAGCGTTTCCTAATGGGAAGAATTCCACAATGGAACAGGAGGTGGGAAGCATCGTTTGGTGGAGGTCCTCAAACAGAGCCCGGAGGGTCATTGTGGTTGGACTAGATGACCTTCAAGCTCCCTTCTCACCCTTCCATCCAGGGATTCTACGATTCTCAGTCCTCCCCCAAAGCAAAGAGGAAGAGGCCAAAACAGAGCCAGGTATGGACAGAACCAGGTATAGCAGAAGAAGACAACTCTACGCTAGAGGAACCAATGGTCTGGCCATCTGAGCCAACTGGGGTCCCGATCTTGAGCCCCATGTCCCCTGCTTGCCTCTTAAGATGGGATCGAGGGTTACGCCTTCCTCGAGGGAGGGTCCCTTGCTCCAGGCAGGTGGCATCAGACGGGCGGGGTGGGTGGGTCACTGCACACCATCACACCCCATGCTGCCCGACTTTCCCACGCGCAATCCTTTACCTTGCGTCTCTGCTCTTCTTCCTCCTGGATCTTCATCTGGAGCTTGCGGAACATCACCTGGCGCTTCCACTCAGGGATGGGCCTTCCCTGCTCATCGTACGTCGGGATCAGGCCCTCCAGGTCCACATGGCCGGTTGGGGTCCCAAAGGGCGGCAAGGAACCGTTGATCTCCAGCTTGGGCGAGCCAGAAGCTCTGGGTCCCGAGGCTTCCTCGGGAGTAGATGGGGGTGTTGGCGTCCCAGTGGGGGACAAGGAAGATGTGGGGAACTCAACCTATTGAAGAAAGAAGTCGAGGGTGGGAGTTTGTCTGGAACCATTTCTAACTTCTGCCCTTCCTGATCCTTGCTGATGCTAAACAGGCCTCCCCTTGGTCAGGGTTTGGATGGGGCCTGGGGGAAAATGCAACTCTGCACTTTGGGCTCTGTGATGGGAGAATGCCGGGGAACGTGCAAGTCACGCAGCTTGCATTTCTGATCTAAGTGTGACCGTGTGTGATATTCACTAGAAAAAGTGAGCGCCCGGGACGGGTTTGTGTCACTAAATTGCACGCCGAGGACCAAACATTTCTGAGCCTTTTCTGGGACCGTTACTGCGAGCGGCCTCACAAAATGGCTGCCACAGTGGGCATCACCCTGGACAGAATCTCCATCTGCAGACAGGTGTGCGTTTGTGTGTCTCTGCGTGATGTCCCCTGGGCTGGTCTCTGCCACTTCAGTTTACCTGGGATTTTTCCTGAACATTTCCAAACCATGCCAAGGACTTTTTATTTTCTAAGAACGCCTCCAGGGACTTTGTGGGCATTTTTAGAAAGAAAGCAAAGAGGTGATGAAGCCACATGTCTATATTCTCCATGTACTGCTTTTGAATTTAAAACTCTAAGAAAAGAAATAAAATCTGTTTAAGAACCAGACAAGGTTGCTCAGCAGACATTGGTGGGCATATGAATCCCCAGTGCGGGCAATTAAATCTTTCGACGTGGCTGAACTTTTATTTTTTTTAAAAATCAAACTATCCAGTCACTCCTTTGGCTAAAATATTTGCCACCCATGTCTTTTTGGGGTTCAAAATTTTGAACCCGCCAAAAGAACTGGGACTGTAGCTAAAATGAAGAATCCACCACCATAAATGGATTCATACCAAAATGGATAAAATCCCACCACTGTCAAACAAAGGCTTGAAATGTAACTCCGGTGGCAGTCCTGGCTGGGGATGATGGGAATTAAGGTCCCTGCACCTGGCAACCACCAATAGCCCAGGAACTGAAACAGGTTTTTAAGTTAATCTTGGCCAAAGTGCCAGAAATGCTCCTTGAAAAATATGAATAAGTATCTTGCGTGAAAAACAGGTTGACAAAAATATTTCAGTGGGAATTTTTTTAAAAGAGAAATATTACAATGAAAAATACAAGACTAATGGGGTGTGTGTGTGGAAATGCGATGTGGAATTGATCTTATCAGGAAAGTTTTATATGAGAATTTCCTTCTACGTCCCTTAAGCTCCCAAACCTTAAGAAACTGGGTAAGAACCAAGTTAATACTCCTGTTTGTTCAGTGACAATTTCTAAAGGTGAGCATCTGGGTGCACAATTTTCCCACATTTCTGCAGAGTAAGGAAAAATCCTTCCGCAGTTTCCCAAGGGCAGGATTCCCCTACAATTATAGCAAATGTCCCCCAATCTTCCCTCAGGATTTAATAGAAATGGAGGGAGGGGAAGGAAAATTAAGGGAAAATAATTACGCATCAGGATACAGTAGGCACATAGGAACTCTGGCGAAAGTCACATGTAAGTGAGATGGACGGCTATGTCAATTCAATAAATAAAATAAAAATCATAAAACAAAATAAAGAAAGAACTTGCAACCGCATACAGTCAAGAATAACCTGCGCCCCACCTCAGGAGAATTCCCCTCTCATATCATCTTCTCTTCTGAAAAAAATTGAAAAAGCCAATTCTTTTTCACCCAACGAAGCCAAAAATTTCAGGGAGAGAACGAAAACGCTTCCTAATTCGATGGGGGAAAACCTTCGTACGTTTTCCCCGGGACTGGTTCCTTTGCAATTTTTTTCTCCACTCCTTTAGGAAAAAGAAAAACCTTCTGTATTTTGACCAGGTGTGTCAACATCTGGTGCATAACACAGGCAAGGAACAGATTACTTGGAAAGTGAGGTTTCCAGGAGTTTAAGAAAAACTTGTTGGATCCAGCAACTTACAACTCCCTCGCTGAGCCTCCCCGCTTAAACATAAATGTGGTGATGCTTCTGTGCATTTGAGAAAAGCAACGAATTAATTCCCTCTTTGTAAATGCAAAGAACTACAGGTAGTCCTCGCTTAACGACCACAATCGGGACCGGAATTTTGGTTGCTAAGTGAAGTGGTCATTAAGTGAATCTGACCCAATTTTACAACCTTTTTTGCGGCGGCTGTTAAGCAAACCACATGGTCGTTAAGTGAATCACGTGGTCCCCCATTGATTTTGCTTGCCAGAAGCCAGCCAGGAAGGTCAAAATTGGCGATCACGTGACCACGGGGTGCTGCGACGGTCATAAATGCGAACCGGTTGCCAAGCGCCCAAATTGTGATCACATGACCATGGGGACACTGCAACGGTCATAAGTGTGAAGACCAGTCGTAAGTTGTTTTTTCAGCACCATCGTAAGTCTGAACCATCACTAAATGAATGGTTGTTAAGCGAGGACTACCTGTACTCTAGGACCACAGAAGAAAGGTAAAATACAGCAGTGTTTCTCAACCTTGGCAACTTGAAGTTGTGTGGACTTCAACTCCCAGAATTCTCCAGCCAGCCTTCAATTGTGGGAGTTGAAGTCCACACATCTTCAAGGTGCCAAGGTTGAGAAACACCGAAATACAGACTAGCTGGGCAGGGCCCCCGTTGCCATGCACACTTACGTTGGTGCCCACTTGGCCACAGCCTGAGAAGATGGTGGTAAAACCCTTGCTTTGCGGGGTCGGCTTCAAACACTTCCCAGCCTTGATTTCGGCTAACAGCTCCGAGTTGTCGCCCGCTGGGGACATCATGTTGAAAGACTTGGTGCCTGTGGATGAAAAGAAGGACAGGATTAGAGAAGGGGCAATGGGTGGCATCAGAGCAGGGATGCCGCAAACTTTGGAAGGGCGAAGGAGCATGGGCACATGGCTGGAACAGAACGCAAGCTGCAGAAAGTCAGGTGCAATTAAAATAAACTTTAAAAAAAAACAGACAAGGGAGTAGCATGTTTGCTGGCCTGCAACAAACCCAGCCGCATTTAAATATTTTTAAATGTCAACGTTTGGATGGCAAATTCCACTCCTACCCTCTCTGAAAGGCCTCTCGGCTGCCCAATGTCACCTAACCCTCTCTCTCGCCTACATTTCCCTCTTACAATTCCCACTTGTCAAATCTCTTTTCAGCAGCTGGGTTAGACACGCACCCGCACCCGGGGGATAATCTTTCCTAAAACAATAATGCTGAATTTAAAAGCAAAGTCGGGGAGAGGAGAGTGCCGAGGGCCAGACGGTAAGAAATGCAAATTTTAAACCTTTTCTCTGCATCGATGCAAATTTCAAGCCTTTATCTGCATCGGGCTAATTCGGTACGTGCAGGGAGTTTTGAAAACAACAATAAATGAAGCAGGCACCATAGGCGAGTCCCAAAGCAGAAGATGATTCTGCAAAGGCCCTTTGGCGACAAGTTTCGAGGCCCCTTCCAGTTTGAGGATTCTCTGACCTCTGGGCCTGCCGATGCAGTGCAACGAAACCCATCCTCCTGGGCTAAGGGAGGTGAGATCTCTGGGGACCAGCAAGCCATCCCAGTGTCAGAGCCTCCCAGCTTGGGGAAACTCGAAAGACCATGAATAAAGAGTGTTGGCGTTAATAGCCCACTTTGGGACAATGAGATGCCATTAAGGGCCCTTTGGAGATGCCAACCCCTCCTGGATTTCAGGGCTAATTGGCACAAGCCACTGGGTGCCAGCCAAGCTGGGCTCTGTGACAAAAATGTGCCGGAAAGTCACGTGTCTGCCTTAGGCTGAGCCTTGCCGCATGAGCGGAAACAACAATGTGCGTCTCTCCCGAGTGGGGAAGGCAGAGAAATGTTTGGGGCTGGGGGGAGAAGCAGAATGGGGGCAGAGGGGGTGAGGCGCTTCTGTGGGTCTCCCTGAATTGGATTCTCCTGCTCAATCACAGCACTTTCTTGAGGATTTCGTCCGCAAGCTTGAATTTTTATGCGCAGCCTGTGAAGATCTGGCAGGTGCGTGCAAGCATGAGGCAGCCACAGGATTTTTCTGTCAAGGGAGCCCACCTGCCAAGCACATACAGGTAGTCCTCGCTTAACGACCACGGTTGGGACCGGAATTTTGGTTGCTAAGCAAAGCAGTCATTAAGTGAACCTGACCCAATTTTATGACCTTTTTTGCGGTGGTCGTTAAGCGAGCCACGCAGTTCCCCATTGATTTAGCTTGCCAGAAGCCGGCCGGGAAGGTCAAAAATAGTGATCATGGGATGCTGCGACAGTCATAAATGCGAACCAGTTGCCAAGTGCCCAAATCGTGATCACGCGACCGTGGGGGATGCTGCGATGGTCCTAAGTGTGAGGACCAGTCATAAGTCGGTTTTTTCAGCATCGTAAGTCTAGATGGGTTGGAACTACATTTCCAAGAATTCCATGCTGGTTGGGAAGGCTGGGAGTTGTAGTCCCAACATATCTGGAGTCAGGTGGCCAATAAATGAATAAATAAATGAGGAAGGGAGGGAGGGAATCCATCAATCACTGGGGAGTTCCAGGTAGAGACATTTCATCTAGGCCAATATTCCTGCCATCCATCTTTACATCACCTCCGAAAATAAAAAAGCATCACGTGGTTAAAAACTCCATTTGGCATTTCTGCAATGCAGGAACACCGTTCTTCATGTGAGGTTTTGACCAGGGAGCTCAAATACATGGTTATTTTGCCAGTTTGGCCAAGAGGCTGTTTTTTTTTTTAGAAAAGGCAACACGTGACTTCCTTTGTCACCATGCTAGGAAACGTTTGTTCTCTCCGATTTTTGCATATCCAGATCGCCGAGAAAAGGAGACAGATGACTAAGTGGGTATGAAAAGACCGCAGACTCTCTTTCTGTGTCTCCTTCTCGCTCTTACTGGAAGCCACCCGCCCAAAAAAAAAAAAAAAAAAAATTATTGGAAAGCAAAACCTATTAAACAGTCAGTGCACCATCCTTCTAATGCAGCCACTCGCTGGAAGACTGGCATTTGTGCAGCGGACACTGCGGAAAAGCTGAGCATTGAGATGAAGCGAAATTAAATTGCCCGTTTAACCTCCAGAACACGAAATCAAGCCTCCTTCTTAGAGGCAGTCTACCTTACACATCAGCAGACGCGGGGCTGGGAAGCATTTGATCGGATCCCGCGACACGTCCTTGGGCTCTTTCTTAAAAAGCACCCACGGACGTAGGAAAGACCGATGCCGGAACGGAGTTTGCACGGGAAAACGGAGGCAATCGATACCTTCTCGAGAGGAAAAAAAAAAACGTCTGCAGGAGTACAATCCCTCACTAAATAATGCATACCTGGCGGGGGTGGGTAGGGACAAGGAATCACCAACGCCGAAGGGTGCAGATTAAGCCCCATCAATATTGCATCAATATTGAAATATATCAATATTTCAGGACCTTTGGAAAGCCAGGAGGCAAATGCTGACAGATTGGAAAGCAGGACGTGGAAGACGACCGAAGCTGCAAAAGAGTGGGGGGTCTTCAGCCCCCCAACACCATCAGTTGGAAGGCTTTAAGCCAGTGTTTCTCAACCTCGGCCACTTTAAGATGTGTGGACTTCAATTCCCAGAATTCCCCAGCCAGCCATGCTGGCTGGGGAATTCTGGGAGTTGAAGTCCACACATCTTAAAGTGGCCAAGGTTGAGAAACACTGCTTTAACCATTGCTAAGCAAAGCTTCTTCCTTGGAAATGCCTCCAAAGTTTTGGATTTGTTTTGAAAAGGGCAGAGATGGCTGGCCAGCTGCCCCTTCTAAGCCTCTTCAGAATTGGGTTTTTGGCTGTTCACACCAACCCCTAGAACAGAGATTGGCAACAGGGTGACTGCGGATGCCAACTCGGCCTCTGCACCCCTCCGAAAGATTTCCGCGGGCCCCAAAAGGCCCTGTCCCTCTGACTGATGGGGAATTATGACCCCCCCCTTCGGTAGCTCACGAAGCCCTTTGAATCAAATGGGTTTGTCGGAAAAGGTGCACATCCTTCCATCCCATCCTTATTTCTCCTGGACCGGACAGGCCTTATCCCACCTTCGCTTCCTAAAACGAAACCGCCAGATGCCTTTCTTGTCTCGTCTCGCGTCTTCAACAAATGCAACAACTTGAAGTGTGTTTTTTGCCTCTCCCTGGATTGAGACCCTTTTGCACCCCAGAGGTTGCAAACGCACCCATGCCAGGGAAGTCTTCCACAGTGGCATCACATCCCTTAACCCCCATCTTGGCATCGCACACCCAGAATCGCTTTGAGGATAGCCCGAGGGCAGTGCCAGGTTCGGCTTCTGGAATTCCTCTTTGCCCAGTTTACCCTGTTGGAAAGTGACTTACTTCCACTGGAAGAAGGCGATCGTTGCTGGGTAGCTGAGGGTGGGGTGTTCCCGGCAGGCAGGGGTGGGGGGGGCGGGGGTGAGCAGCTGCCCTCGGGGAGGGGGGGAGGCGGGGGAGGCGCCTCTCCGCTTGGCGTCTTCTTGGCCGCGCTCCCGTGTTGCACTTTCTCGCTGGAGAGAAGGGAAGCCTGGGGGTGGGGGAATGAAAAGACAAGATCAACGTCAAAAGTGCCCCCCCCCAAATGCCCTAGATCCAGTCCCATGCAGCCAATGGGCAATATCAGCTCCATCTCAAGGCTGGAGTTTGAAGCCAAGCTCTGCTTTGATTTGTTAGACTTCTATCCCGCTGTCAGCCCTGCGAGGTAGTCCAGACAAGAAGCACAGTTCTAACTTTATTGTAAGGTTACATTGACAGAACCTTGCAAGTCTGAAAGAACATCTCCCCCCCCTCGCCTTTACAGCCCAAGAAACTAGGGAGGGTCCCTTCTGGGATGCTTCCCATGCCCGTTTTCCTGCTGTAGGCTCAGCTGCCTCTTATCTGACCATTGCCTAGTCTGCAGCTCTTCCTCCTGTCTCCCAAGGTCATTCCCACAGACCATTACACCTACTTCGCACGCAGGAAAGGGGACTCACAAGAGATCTTTTGTTCCCTGAACATCAACCCTGTGAGGTAGGCTGGACCAAGCGGGAGGACTTGGCTCAAAGTCCCCAGCAAGTTTCTCCACTGGAGGGTGGACTGACCCTGCCTCTCCTTTGCTAAGGTGAAGGAAAGAGACACCCCTTATTTAATCCACGTACAGCAGATTTTATGTAGGTCCAGAAGTAGAAAATTGATCCTTGGCTTTGCTAGTAACAGAACGGCCAAGGTTCTCCCCTTTGCCAGGTCAAAACCCTTGGTCCTCGCAGAAACGTTGCGCCCCTGTAAATATCTTTTGCATCAAATGCTCGGCAACAAACATGTTCAGGCTGCAGGCTTATTCTCAGCGGTGACCTGGGGCTGTAAACCTGGGTCCAATCTTTGGCCTTCCCCTTTCTCCCCGTTTTCCCTTCCACTGACACGGCAATCTTTGCTCTTCAATTGGAAATGAAATGCCTATACAGGTAGTCCTCGCTTAACAACCACAATCGGGACTGCAATTTCAGTTGCTAAGCGAAGCGGTCATTAAACGAATCCAACTCGATTTATGACCTTTTTTGCAGTGGTTGTTAAGCGAACCACCACAGGCATTAAGCGAACCACATGGTCATTAAGCAAATCACGCAGTTCCCCGTTGATCTTGCTTGCCGGAAGACAGCCGGTTGAAAATGGCAATCATGTGACCATGGGTCATAAATGCGAACCGGTTGCCAAGTGCCCAAATCGTGATCACGTGGATGCTGCGATGGTCGTAAGTGTGAGGACTGGTCGCAAGCCGTTTTTTTCCAGCACCGTCATAAGTTTGAACCGTCACTAAATGAATGGTTGTTAAGCGAGGACTACCTGTAATTGAAAAGCCATACCTACCTCTTGCAGAGGAGCCCAGGGCATGATAATTTTTTTTGAAGAAGGTAATCTACCCCCTTCCCAGCTTGTGTCTCTATGTGGGAAAATCTAGAAAGAGCAAAACTTCCCACCATGGTTTGCTAGTTGCTACCCTGCATCATTCTGGAGGTTTCCAATGCAGGAAAGACAGATAGAAAAAAAAAAGAAGCAGCAGCAAATAAAAAAGGCAGAAAGCATGGGTAAAAAAAGTATTTTTATTTGCTGCTTCTTTTTTTCTATCTTCTTTTCTCCGTTTTTTTCCCTTTTTCACACTTGCTATTTTTTTCTTTCTTTCTTGGAATGCATTTCCTATTACCCATGTAAAATCTATTAATAAACATTATTTTTTAAAAAAATATGAACGGGGCACAACAGGACAGAAAGCTGAAAGCTGATCCTTTCAAGAAGCGGGGGAGGGGGTGGGGGACATCTCGTAAGTGTTGGAAAGCAAGGGAAATCTCCCTCTAGGCCAGCCAGAAATAGGAAAGTTTCATTCCAGCCTTGCACAAGAAGGGAAAACTCGCTCCTAGCAAGATTGGGGGGGAAAATTCAAGTTAAGATATGGGATCCGCTCCGGTTCTGCAGATCTCCTGCCCGCTGTCCGTGGTCCTGATTCCGTGCAAAGGGACGGGCGCCTGGGTTCTCACCTCCCCGCTGTGGGCCATCTTAGTTCTTCTGGTTTGTTCTCCAACGCCACCACTGCCACCCAGGCGTTTATAGTAATCTCCGGTGCTGGGCTGTTTGCTGAAGCTTCTCGATCTCCTGCTGGAGTCGTTCCGTTGTAGTTCTTGGCAGGTGAGCTGAAAAGCCAGGGCGTGAGTCGGATCACGGATGCCAGGAACCTTGGCAGTTGCAAAAGGCTTGCAAGGAGCAATGGTTTTGGACCCATTTTACAGACCGGAATACTAAGGGCTGGGGACATTTGCCACGGCCCTGGTTCCCTTAGGGAAGAGCTTTCCAAACTGTGTGTCGTGACACGTTAGTATGTCGGCTGCAGTGTCTGGGTGTGTCGCAGCTGCTGCTGCCTCCGAGCCCTGCCAGGATTCCACGCAGGTCCTAGTGCCTGCCTTGTGCCCTGATGCCTTCAAACCTGCTGTGATTCCACGCAGGTCCTAGTGCCTGCCTTGTGCCCTGATGCCTCCAAACTTGCTGTGATTCCACGCAGGTCCTAGTGCCTGCCTTGTGCCCTGATGCCTCCAAACTTGCTATGATTCTGCGCAGGTCCTAGTGCCTGCCTTGTGCCTGGCTGCCTCCAAACCTGCCGTGATTCTGCGCAGGTCCTAGTGCCTGCCTTGTGCCTGGCTGCCTCCAAACCTGCCGTGATTCCACGCAGGTCCTAGTGCCTGCCTTGTGCCCTGATGCCTCCAAACTTGCTATGATTCCGCGCAGGTCCTAGTGCCTGCCTTGTGCCTTGCTGCCTCCAAACCTGCTGTGATTCCGCGCAGGTCCTAGTGCCTGCCTTGTGCCTGGCTGCCTCCAAACCTGCCGTG
This sequence comes from Charina bottae, assembly GCA_023362775.1. Lineage (NCBI taxonomy): Eukaryota > Metazoa > Chordata > Lepidosauria > Squamata > Charinaidae > Charina > Charina bottae. The sequence goes on along the minus strand of JALMGJ010000062.1, from coordinate 1,529,471 downwards.
ATTCCACGCAGGTCCTAGTGCCTGCCTTGTGCCCTGATGCCTCCAAACTTGCTATGATTCCGCGCAGGTCCTAGTGCCTGCCTTGTGCCTGGCTGCCTCCAAACCTGCCGTGATTCCACGCAGGTCCTAGTGCCTGCCTTGTGCCCTGATGCCTCCAAACCTGCTATGATTCCACGCAGGTCCTAGTGCCTGCCTTGTGCCTTGATGCCTCCAAACTTGCTATGATTCCGCGCAGGTCCTAGTGCCTGCCTTGTGCCTGGCTGCCTCCAAACCTGCCGTGATTCCACGCAGGTCCTAGTGCCTGCCTTGTGCCCTGATGCCTCCAAACTTGCTATCATTCCACGCAGGTCCTGGTGCCTGCCTTGTGCCTGGCTGCCTCCAAACTTGCTATGATTCCGCGCAGGTCCTAGTGCCTGCCTTGTGCCTGGCTGCCTCCAAACCTGCCGTGATTCCACGCAGGTCCTAGTGCCTGCCTTGTGCCCTGCTGCCTCCAAACCTGCTGTGATTCCACGCAGGTCCTAGTGCCTGCCTTGTGCCCTGCTGGAAGACTGTGTCATGAAATGATGCATGTCTAAAAAGTGTGTCACCAACAGGAAAAGTTTGGAAAGCTCTGCCTTAGGGGAAGTGAACTGGTTGGACACGCCCAGAAATAGGAAATTTTCATTCCAGCCTTGCAGGAGAAGGGAAAACTCACTGCTAACCAGACCAGGGGGGAAAAAATCAAGTTTTAAAGGTCCTTTTGCTCCCTTTCAATTTGGCTGCCCTGCTTTTGAACATTCCCCTTATTACTGACAAGACCATGTTGCAAAAGTGCAGGAAAGGTGGTTTGTTTGTGGCCCCAGAAATCACAGCTCAAATAAGGGGCTTCTCTGGGCATTCGGAAAGGGGTTTAAAAGCAACAGAGGAAGACGTAAGGCTTAAATTAAATTGCCAGTTGCACACACTCACACACGGCTTAGGCTTCTACACACACACACACACACACAAACACAGATATCACTTAACAGTGCCTGAAAGGCAAGCGTTTTCTTTAATGTAATTTTGGATGCTGAGAAACGAGTTCGGCCTTGCAAACTTTTTTTGCGGAACGAACATATAGAGCTGCATTTAAGTATCCTAAACATGAATTGTTGTTTTCTTTAGCTCAAGGGGTGAGTGGCTCTTTTGGCACCCCAAATCCACCCTTTCCAAACTACATTTTTGGTGATTTGCAATTTACAGATTTTTAAATTGTCTTTTACAGCTGGCAATTTAAAAAAAATAAAATAATTTTTAAAGCCTGGCTGAGGTGTTGAACGTGAAGCACATGTTCGATCTTTATGAGTGTACTTTTATACTACCCAACAGATCTCTAGCCTGCTGGTCAAAACTGCCCCTCTGTTTTGATGGGTGGCGATCTACTCCCAGAATTCTCAGTGACGGCTGAGGAATTCTGGGAGTTGGTCCCACAATTCTCAGCAATGGCTGAGGAATTCTGGGAGTTGAAATGCAAGCATCAAGGAGAAATAGATGATCTTATTGCAGAAACATTGATTTTTATTATTACATTGTTTTTATTGCATTATTGCATTGATGGCTAATTTTGATTTTCTGCGGCTTGAGATCATGGAACAGCTTGTGATGCCCAATCTGTTGCAAGCTCCTCCCCCCCAAAAAATTATTTTTGCAGATCCCACATTAGCAACCTGCTGCTTGCCTTTCGCAGCCCCACTTTGCAAACAGAAATCTATCCTCCAAGTCTTCTGGCCTATGTGCCCGATCAGGTCTTTGCAAGGCCTGGTCCTTTCTGATTTTGCTGCCCGCCCCCAGCTGCAAACAGGTACTCAGATTTTAGATTGGGCACCATAAAAAAAGAATCAGTAGCAATGCTGTAGGACCCTAACTAGCTGCGGGATATCCTCACAACAACCCTGCAGTGTAGGACAGGCCAACTCAGCCAAGCTGCTAATAAATCCACAGCAGAGCGAACGAAGCGGGAAACAGCGTGTTTTTTCTCTTAGTGGTTAAAAAGGGTTGTTTATGGGAAGAAGGGAATCTCGGAGGGCAGAAACGGTCCTAACCCTGTTTGCAACTGCTGCGAAGAGGATCGGAAGTCGCTTCTTTAAAAAAAATTTTCTTTCTCTCGCTCTCTTCGACTTGGACTGTTTTTCACTTTTTCTTTTAGCTTTCTGATTTAGGTTTCTGTAGCTTTTAATCCTGTACATTTTTCCCTAATAAAAATTATACACACACACACACACAGACACTGTATATAAGAAACTGCTGATCTCACCCTTCCCACACCCCCAAGAACAGCTCCAAGCTCCATGGCTGGGCGACGGAAGGACAGCCCGCAGAATCGCCCTCTCCCTACGCACAGGAGGCCAAATTCCAACTTCTGTTATCATAAAGTGATGATTCTGCCATTATTCTTGGAGTCTGCTTTCTCAGCACAACTGACCCCCAGCGTGCCCGGATGCCCGGGGCAGCAAGGAACGCACAATCTTTTATTCTCATTTGCACACACACACCCACAAAGTACACAGGGGCTCTAACTGCAAGGAACTCCAAGATAAATCATGCAGAGACACAGCGGGCCCCCTCCGAGGCCCTGTCATCATGCAGAGACACAGCGGGCCCCCTCCTGTCTCAACAGAGCCGGGTTGGGCCTGCTAGAATCAGGAGGGAACGAGAGGTGGCATTGATAGACTGAATAGACTCCACCACCACCACCCCGAGAAGTTGGGGGGGAGGGGAAACTCCCTCCCCTTGTGATTTTTATTTATAAATATTAACGAACCCCAGATTTTTTTATGTCTTTGAAACAAAACGTGGCATGTTGGGGGGGGTCAGCCTTTCTCCCCTTATTTCTTTGAAACAAAACGTGACATTCCTCCCTCTATTTGTCAACTTCCCTTTCTTGCCTGCAGCCTTGGATGACCTTGTGCTCTCCCATCCCAGAACTCTGCTTTGCATAGCTGGCTGGTGGAATTCTGGGAGTTGAAGTCCACACATCTTAAAATGGCTGAGGTTGAGGAATACTGATCTACGGGATCACTAAGAGTCCAAACAGAATCTTCAGGCTGGGAGGGTCCTTCAAGGTCTTCTATCCTGACCCCCTGCATGTAATCAATGCTTAAAGTGGTAGCTGGAATTGGCTAATATTTAACCTGCATTTGCAAAGCAGCCCCTGAGTTTGCTATAAGTTGTGTGAGCGGTATTGCCTAGTGGGTTTGGGGAAACGAGTTTGTTAGTAAAGTCGATGGAAGGGTGTTTTCCTGTTTTACGAATGAGGGTGTTTTCGTCGTCAGACTGGGGCATTTAGATTCTACAGAAGTGAGTTTTGGTTGGAAGCGTTTCCTAATGGTCGGAGCTGATGATCTCTACAGGGGGTCAGACCAGATGATCTCTAGAGTCTGTTCTCTGATTCTATTGAGATCATCCGGCATAAAACACACTCCTTTTTTTAACTTGAAGATCAAAGAGATCCAAATGAAAAATTCCCTCTTCAAAGGATTTTTTGGGGGATTCGGTTTTCAAAGGATTTTTTGGGGGGATATGGATTCGGCAGAGGCAACGGAGCCCGGCTGGCAAATTTCTGGGAAATTAAAGTGAATTTGCTTTCAAAAGTTTTTCTTTCCTGGTTTTGGAAAGCTAGCTTGTTTCTCTCCCACTATAAAGGGAGACAAGCCAGGTATTACTGACAGCTAGTTCTGTTCTTGGAAAATCTTGGAGAAGAACGAGAAGTTGAGTGCGTTTTTTAAAAACTGCTTTTCAAAAACCGGAATGCTTCCATCCAGATCCATTTTTCCACAACGGTTGAACAAGGGGAGATTCTTGATCGATAGATACATTTTGTAGCTTCCTCCTTCTTGCTTTCATCATTTTGCCCAGCAAGGCCAGCAAAAAAGTCACAGCATCAGACAGGATGCCTGGAGATCCTCCAATTCCAGGCAGCTTCTATCTGGAAGGGACTGAGCAAAGGGCGTTCAAAAGAGTGCAAAAAATTGCAGCCTTCTTTAAGGGCAAGGCATCTGTACCAAGTACCTTATTTTTCGGTGCAAAGGGGCAGCCTTACTCACAAGGTGTAAAAAATGGTTTCAAGCTTCCCCGTGTCCCTTTCTTCAAGACCCCCACGCTAGTGAACAAGGATGTGCACTTGCACACTCATTCTTGTTTTGGCACTCTCCCCTGGCAGAGCAAGCCAAACTGGGGTAAGATTCGCCCTGCTTCGAGTCATCATTTTTCTCTTTTGCAAGGAGCCCCCTTCTGTCCCCCTTCTATGCTCCCTTGGACTTCTCCCCATGAGCAAAAACCACTTTAATCCCAGCAACGTCCTCGATTTTTGCTCCCTGCTGGGACACCGAGCAGAGTTTTATCTTTCATGGCACACGCGTCTAACGTTCTGTACAGAAAGGCGTTCTCCCTCGCTCTAATCCCGGGCAACGCTCTAGAAGGGGGAACTGGCCTGAGATATCCCCCTTCAATGAAAACCTACATCTTTTCTTCTGCCCAGCATCAAAAGGGGGCATCTCCTTTGCGTCCCCAGGATGCCCCAGCCCAAACGTTCTCTTCGCACCTGACCAAGCCAGACAAAACAACAAAACAGATTTTTTTTTAATTCCACCGCTCAAAGTTCTCTTACCTGCGCTGGAAAGCTAGCTGTCCTGCTGTGCTGCCTCCCCAGCTGCCTGAAGCCGCAGGACACCTGACACCTGCTTTCTGCACACCTGAGACAGGTGAGCTGGCCTCTCCAATTACTGGGGCCTTCGAATCTATTAGCAACACTTCTCCACTCCCCGCTTGCGACATCACAGGGACGTGAGGACCAATGGGAGCACCGTGGGATCCCTGGCTGTAAAGATCAGGTGGGAATGTGGGCAGCTCCAGCAAGAATTCGCTGCAGGAATTCCGACCCCTTCGAAGAGCCAGGGGGGAGCTTTGAAACCTGGATCCTGACCCCAGGGTGGATCTGTCGGAGGCCCCAACCCGTGGGCAAAGTCGAGCTTCCTGACGCCAGAAAAGCCGCAGCAATTGCGTTTGGCCGCGAGAAAATAAACATCCAAAATCCACAGCGGCCTTGATGGGTGCGAATCACGACAGCAAGCTGGAGCTGTTCAGCCCCAAGACGTGGGTGCCCCCAGCATATCAAACTCTAAAGCCATTTCCCAGAACACAATTGTGGAACCCCCTGAAATAGCCCAGATGATGCTTTGCAGGTTTCAACATTTGCTGAAGGACAATGCATTGGAGTTTTGCTTTCAGCTAAAGATAGCGTGGTGGCTCAGCGGGTAAGATGCCAGGCTTGTCGATCGGAAGATTGCAAGTTCGGAGGTTCGAATCCCTAGCCCTGCGTGCGGAGTGAGCTCCCGCACTCGCCCCAGCTCTTGCCAACCTAGCAATTCGGAAGGATGCAAATGCAAGTAGATGAATAGGTACCACTTCGGTGGGAAGCTAACAGCGTTCCGTGTGCATCATGCCGGCCACATGACCGCAGAAGCGTCTTCGGACAACACTGGCTCCTTGGCTAACAAACGGAGATGAGCAGCGGCCCCTAGAGTCGGACACGACTGCACAAATGTGCGGGGGAAACCTTTACCTTTTTAAAGATAGAAGATTCAATGAGATTGAAGAGTCAGAGATCAAAGATTCAATGATAGAAGATTCAATTCACATGGGAAGCACAGAAAACAGATCCCACCCCCCAATTTCCCATTGTTGCAACTGATGGTGCTACGGAGAAGACCCTGGCTGGGCCACACCGTCTCCCTGCCACATCCTAGTGGGAAATAAAATGTTCAAATACTTTTATAAAAGACTGGAAACCCTTCATGGGCTTTTGCTGAAAATGGGGAAAAAGCGAAGTGATTTATGGATTTGGAAAAGGATGAAATAAGGGGCCGAAGGGGTTTTTGTAATATCAGAGAGGGAGGATGGAGAATGAGTTTGTTTGTAACTGTTGAAAAGAAGGTGGGAAGCCGTTTATTTTTTCTGACTCTTGTTTCTTTAATTATCTTAAATTTTCTGTCTCGCTTTTTTTCTTTTTCTTTCTTTCTTTCTTTCTTTCTTTCTTTCTTTCTTTCTTTCTTTCTTTCATTCATTCATTCATTTATTTATTTATTTATTTATTTATTTATTTATTTATTTTTTCTTTCTTTCTATCCCGCCTTTATTATTTTTAAAAATAACTCAAGGCAACGAACATACCTAATACTACTCCCTCCTCCTATTTTCCCCAGAACAACAACCCTGTGGTGGGTTGGGCTGAGAGACAGGGACTGGCCCAAGGTCGCCCAGACGGCTTTCGTGCCTAAGGCGGGACTAGAACTCTCAGTCTCCTGGTTTGCCTTTGGTTCCTTCCTAGGGCTGAGAGAGAGTGACTGGCCCAAGGTCACCCAGCCGGCATTCATGCCTAAGGCGGGACTAGAACTCTCAGTCTCCTGGTTTCCCATTGGCTCCTTCCTAGGGCTGAGAGACAGGGACTGGCCCAAGGTCACCCAGCCGGCTTTCACACCTCAGGCAGGACTAGAACTCTCAGTCTCCTGGTTTGCCATTGGCTCCTTCCTAGGGCTGAGAGACAGGGACTGGCCCAAGGTCACCCAGCCAGCTTTTGTGCCTAAGGTGGGACTAGAACTCACAGTCTACTGGTTTGCCATTGGCTCCTTCCTAGGGCTGAGAGACAGGGACTGGCCCAAGGTCACCCAGCCGGCTTTTGTGCCTAAGGTGGGACTAGAACTCACAGTCTACTGGTTTGCCATTGGCTCCTTCCTAGGGCTGAGAGACAGGGACTGGCCCAAGGTCACCCAGCCGGCTTTCGTGCCTCAGGCGGGACTAGAACTCTCAGTCTCCTGGTTTGCCATTGGCTCCTTCCTAGGGCTGAGAGATAGGGACTGGCCCAAGGTCACCCAGCTGGCTTTCATGCCTAAGGCGGGACTAGAACTCTCAGACTCCTGGTTTGCCATTGGCTCCTTCCTAGGGCTGAGAGACAGGGACTGGCCCAAGGTCACCCAGCCGGCTTTCGTGCCTCAGGCGGGACTAGAACTCTCAGTCTCCTGGTTTGCCATTGGCTCCTTCCTAGGGCTGAGAGACAGGGACTGGCCCAAGGTCACCCAGCCGGCTTTTGTGCCTAAGGTGGGACTAGAACTCACAGTCTACTGGTTTGCCATTGGCTCCTTCCTAGGGCTGAGAGACAGGGACTGGCCCAAGGTCACCCAGCCGGCTTTCGTGCCTCAGGCGGGACTAGAACTCTCAGTCTCCTGGTTTGCCATTGGCTCCTTCCTAGGGCTGAGAGACAGGGACTGGCCCAAGGTCACCCAGCCGGCTTTCGTGCCTCAGGCAGGACTAGAACTCACAGTCTACTGGTTTGCCATTGGCTCCTTCCTAGGGCTGAGAGACAGGGACTGGCCCAAGGTCACCCAGCCGGCTTTCATGCCTCAGGCGGGACTAGAACTCTCAGTCTCCTGGTTTGCCATTGGCTCCTTCCTAGGGCTGAGAGACAGGGACTGGCCCAAGGTCACCCAGCCGGCTTTTGTGCCTAAGGTGGGACTAGAACTCTCTTTATAGTTTACCTTTACATTTGTCTTTTGCCCATGTCAAAATTCTTAATAAATTTATAGTAAAAAAAAAAGGAAATAAAATGGTTGTCCTTCACCATCTCCAGAAGGGATGGATGCAAATGTGTTTTGCATAAACCCAGCCCGCCGCCTTCAGAACAGAGCAGGCCGTTTGCAACGGGAAGGCACTGGGGCACTAATTTTTTTCTTTCCCCACTCCCGTCGCGTCCCATTTTTCTAGCTTCCTGGTGCATTTGGAGACCCTAAAGCAGAGTTTCTCAACCTTGGCCACTTTCAGATGGGTGGACTTCAACTCCCAGAATTCCCCAGCCATCTTACAGTCTGAGAGTCACAACACATAAGGAAGAGAGGAGGGGAGGGAGGAGGAAAAAAGGAAGCTCCAGCATTATTCTTAGCGGAAATGGAAACAGTTCCAGGTAATCAGTACATAGCAGTTTTATAGATTCCTGCTTTTCTATAAGGGATGGGAATAGAATGATTGTAGCAAAGCTTGGCTGGCTAGGGAATTCTGGGAGTTGAAGTCCACCCATCTTAAAGTTGCCAAGGTTGAGAAATACTGCCCTATAACAGTGCAGGAATCAATCACTGAATGGCCATCCAGTGATTCACTTCAGATGAGTTTTCCTAGCAGCTAATAAAGAAAAAGTACTACTGCTTCATTTGGGGGAATCTTGGCCCTCTGGAATTAATAAACAGTTCCTGAATTTGGGAATCCCACTCCCATTGACGACGACACCCCTTCTGTTGCCACCAAAATAAGCGATTCTTGCTCAGAAAAGACAAAATCTTGCCATCCAGCGACATAGGATTTTCTGTGCGCACACAAATAACAGGCCAGCAGGAATAACAAACAGCAACTGAATCGGTTTCCTCGTGTGAACCAGAAGAAACCACAAATCCTAGCTTGCTCGCTTCACTAAGCCCAGAGGAAGCTTTGAGTCTACTGCAAATTTTTTCAGCCTGCGAAGCAGGAGATCTCATGATTTTGACTGAGATCGATTTGGGATACGATTGGTCTTAATTTTTCACAAGGAGCCTGGAGCATGCCTATGCTAAAAATCAGGAATCTCTTAGCACCTTTTCCGACTAACGCAATTTATTAAAAGCCAGAAGCTTCCGTGAGCTGCTAACCTGTTTCCTCTTCCATTGAAAAATGAAGTTAATCGTTAATGAAACCCTGGAGCAGGGCCCCGAGTTAATTCAGGCATTGAATTGTTGTGTAGGGAAATAATTCTCGGAAGCTGTTTGCACTTGTGTTTGTTTTTGCAGAGAGTGCGTGCCCATGCAGAGGAGGAGTTGCGGGTAATGGTGTTAAATTTGCGTGGGCTGGAATGGCGTTTGCAGGTTTCGCCTCATGGCGGATGCAAAGCGAGGAATGCGCCAGGAGAAAAATTAAGCATGCTTTCATTTGGAACCCTGTAATGAGCAGGGGGCGGGGCTGGGTTAGATGACCTCCAGGGTCCCTCCGCACTCTAGCATCCTGTGAAAGCTGTTGTTGGGCTAGATCAGAGCTTTCCAAACTGTGTGTCCTTAGTATCGGCTGCAGTGTCTGGGTGTGTCGCGGCTGCTGCTGCCTCCGAGCCCTGCCAGGATTCCGCGCAGGTCCTAGTGCCTGCCTTGTGCCTGGCTGTCTCCAAACCTGCTGTGATTCCGTGCAGGTCCTAGTGCCTGCCTTGTGCCCTGCTGCCTCCAAACCTGCCCTGCCAGGATTCCGCGCAGGTCCTAGTGCCTGCCTTGTGCCTGGCTGTCTCCAAACCTGCTGTGATTCCACGCAGGTCCTAGTGCCTGCCTTGTGCCCTGCTGCCTCCAAACCTGCCCTGCCAGGATTCCGCGCAGGTCCTAGTGCCTGCCTTGTGCCTGGCTGTCTCCAAACCTGCTGTGATTCCACGCAGGTCCTAGTGCCTGCCTTGTGCCCTGCTGCCTCCAAACCTGCCCTGCCAGGATTCCGCGCAGGTCCTAGTGCCTGCCTTGTGCCTGGCTGTCTCCAAACCTGCTGTGATTCCACGCAGGTCCTAGTGCCTGCCTTGTGCCCTGCTGCCTCCAAACCTGCCCTGCCAGGATTCCGCGCAGGTCCTAGTGCCTGCCTTGTGCCTGGCTGCCTCCAAACCTGCCCTGCCGGGATTCCGCGCAGGTCCTAGTGCCTGCCTTGTGCCTTGCTGCCTCCAAACCTGCCCTGCCAGGATTCCGCGCAGGTCCTAGTGCCTGCCTTGTGCCTTGCTGCCTCCAAACCTGCCCTGCCAGGATTCCGCGCAGGTCCTAGTGCCTGCCTTGTGCCTGGCTGCCTCCAAACCTGCCCTGCCAGGATTCCGCACAGATCCTAGTGCCTGCCTTGTGCCCTGCTGTAAGAGTGTGTCGTGAAATGATGCCCTGCTGTAAGAGTGTCGCGAAATGATGCATGTCTAAAAAGTGTGTCACCAACATGAAAAGTTTGGAAAGCTCTGGGCTAGATGATTCCCAACAAATGCAGCTGGGACTGATCTGAACTGGGTAAAGGCGGTCTTGTGGACGATCTGCACAGACATGATATTCCCATTGGTGTGAGAACTGCTTTATTTACAGAACACACCCCGTGTCTTCCAATGGTGGTCTGTTAAACCCCAACTGCACAACAAATTGCAAAGGATTACAACTCCCATCAGGCTGGGTTTATTTAGCCCAACTTTGGCATGCTGAAAACTCTTGCCAAAGAGTTGCAGATGAAGAGACGAGCAAGATCAAAACCGCTCCGTGCATTCATACATCACAGACAAAAGCGTCTTTGCAAATTTTCATAGGGTGCTTTCCCCCCAGAACGGATTGCAGGGAAATCAAGGGGAGGGAGGGGATCGCACTACCCATGTTGCACTGCCTGTTTCGTCAGGAACGGTCACCCTTAGTTGGCAGTCACCGAAAGCTCAGTTTGACCATCCTGGATCAACGATTCGTACTCGCAGCAACCCAGGAAAAACGAACCAGCGCCAAACGCAATTTCAGGTTTCATCATTTCAATTCAGACGTTTTGATCCCCAAATTGAGGCACCCCACCCAAAAAATCCTGGGGAAGCAGCCAGGGGGAGGGCCAAAGGTTTAATTCAAAACCAGGGGTGTCCGCGAAAGGTCAAAAAAGTCAAGATGGCGGTTGCACTGTGCGATTGAAGCCCTATCCAACTTTTTAATGTGCAACACCGCCCTCCCAGCACACATTTTCTAGAAACATTTTTTCATTCCGAATCAGCCGGGAAACGCTTTTTAAAGGCAAGTTTAAGAAATGCTGCTTTAGAGTTTTGCTGCGCCAACAAAATGGTTTGCAAAACTTCCACCACCCCACTGGCCAGATAATCCCCCCTTGCCCAAATTGCCACAGAATACCCCCCAAAGGCACTCTGAATTTTCTGTTTCTTGGACCAAAGGCGGACAAACCGGCGAAGCATCAAAGCCCCCCTTAATTTCTTACCTCTTGTTTGAGAGCTTCACTGTCCACATGGCGAAGGTTGTTTTTGGCTTGTATGTAGATCTCGGCAGTGTGCGGCATGTCGGGGGGCTTCGGCGCCGGATAGCCCGGTGGGGGAGGAAGGACCTTGGGGTGGGAGGGGGGAGGAGGCGCTGGGAAGTTGGGAGGCGGGGGTGGGGATGTTTGGCCCCCTGCCTTTGCGGACCCCGGGGCCGGCTCCGGATTTAGCATGTCCATGTACGTTTGCATCTCTGTGAGCGACGTTTCGGGAACCCCTGGAGCAAAAACGGTGGAAAGAAAAAGAAGAGTTGGATTGACACAACACCGGTAGACTGGCTTTCAATTTAGCTGTACCAGTTGGATTACGGACGGCCGTTTCCAAGGGCGCAGGGCTGTTTTTGCCAGTCTCCAAAGCTCGATATGTTTCTTTAGTAAAATCCCACCCCATGGCGGGAGATGCTTTGTAAGAACTTGTATTTTCTCAGCCCCTCTTTTCCAAAAGACACTCTGCACATGCTCATGGTCCGAGTCTGAGGATTTTCATACAGCTAAGAGAGAACTAGCTACGTTTGATAGATAAGCGGAACTTTCCTTGGCTGGTTTCACACACAGCATCAAAAATGAGGCCTGTTGCTTTCGGTTTAATGCAGTGTTTCTCAACCTTGGCAACTTTCAGATGTGTGGATTTCAACTCCCAGAATTCCCACAATTCTTGCTGGCTGGGGAATTGTGGGAGTTGAAGTCCACACATCTGAAAGTTCCCAAGGTTGAGAAACACTAGTTTAATGAATGTTGCTCTAATGGTTGGCAAGCCATGACTTACAACACAGTGCCAACTTTTCCCCAACCTGGTGCCCTCGTTGGACTACAGTTCCTCTCATTCCCAGCCCGCATTGGCAGGACATCAGAGGAACTCCTGGCCTTCGGATGCACGGAGGAAGGACAGTTGGAAATGTGAAATGCAAACCGTTCCTAGCAGGTGGAGGCTCGCTCTCCCCACTTTGTGTAATCTCACAAGAAAGTTTTCTGATAAATTGGAGAGGGCACCACCCGGTGATTTATGTCACAACGCCCAACGACAACCAAGTCATCGACGTATGCTATGCAAGGGACATCGGTTGAGGCACGTAAAGTTGGATAAACTGAGCTGATGCCAACCCACACTCAGCCAGCCTGGCTGAGGCCAGAGGCCAATGCGCCACATTGGACTGCCAGGTGTCTGAGCATCAGTGGTGTCCCCGGGGGATGCTTACGTGGCCCCGCGTGGTTCCTCTTCTCTCCGGTGCTGGACTGGCTCGAGGGGCAGGAATCGTAATTGGAGAAGATGCTGCTGGGGGAGCCGATGTCGAAGTGGGTCTGGGGGGCGGAGACGGTGGTGTGGGGCGAGGACAGGCCGGAGTCCGGCTGTCGGAGCTCCACGTCAGCAGAGGGGTCTCGGGACAGCACCCGGTGCTCCACACTCTACGGGAGATGGAGAGGAAGCGTCAAGGGTGCCACCGGGCAGCAAGACGTCACGGGGCTTCTGCTCGACGCCGAGGCCTCCCTCGAACCCAGAACCCAAGGACCCAAGGAAGTGACTTTTAGCCCGTCCTGGGCCTGCTGCCCCCCCCCCCAGTTTTCAGGATTGGACATGCAATGGGGGAGGGGGGCAAATCAGGACTCTTGAGAGCATGTGGCGGGCGCACACACGAAGGGCAGGCGGTTGGCTTTGCAGCAGACCAGGCTTCGGCTGATCGGGACTGGTGGTTCGTTCCAAGAATCTTTTCGAAGAAATAAACAGCCAAAGTTGTGCTGGGAACTTGGGGCCACCAAGAGAAGGGGATGGACTAGATGGTCTCTAGGGTCATTTCCATTCCAGCATTCTAGGAGATAAGGACCGGTGATGCCACAAGGGACAAAACCCTGAACCCGGCTTCACACAGCACAGGCCATTCCCCAACAAATACACACAACACAATACAGTGCCCCCTCCCCAGCCCCCGGGCATTGTGGGAAGCCAAAAACGAAGCAGGGAAGGTCAGGTTAAACAAAAGCAAGTGGTTCTGATTAGATCTAAGCCCTCTTTACTTTCCTTCTTGTCTGACTTTGATTGGCGTTTAATTGCCCTTGTTATTGTCGGGGTGCCACTGCAGCAACGGGAAGCTGGGGGCCGGAAGAGGGGGTGTTTCTGCTGCAAGAATGCAGGAAGGGCCCTGGTCCCCCATTGGAGGCGTCTGCACTAAACTCTGGTTATGCCCAGGGGCTGGGTCTGCGTACCAAAAGGGGGGACAGAGGCAAGAAAAGGGAATTGAAAGGGAATGCCCCCCCCCACGGGCTTCATTGCAGCCAGGAATGAGCCTCCTGCCTGCAACATCGCAGGGAATTCTGGGGGGGCTCCACTTCCCAACCTCCCCGGTGTAAATGGGGGGGCGGGCATTCCCCAGAGAGGTGCGTTGGAGCTGCAACGCCCAGAATTTTTGGCAAACGTTGGGAACGGTGGCCACGCGATGCCAACATTGCTGGAGGGCACCGACCCTATCGAGTTCCCGGAGAAGCCCAAAAGAAGTGTGCATGTGCCCTCAAAAGCACACCCATCCACCCACCCCAGGGATCCCTCTTACATTGCCCATGCTGCTGGAAAAACGGGCGCCTCTCCGTCCGTCGCAGCCCAAGACTCAACCCGCGGAGAAGAGAGCATAAAATAACAGTGCTGGATCGATCCCTTGGGGCTGCGCGACATCACAGTGCCCGCCACGTCCTCTAAGCAATGCCGGCTGCATTTGCCACCGGTGCCCTGGGTAACCACCAGCTGATGGCCTCCCACTGGCATTGGGAAGCTCTTTAAAAGCAGCTTTTTTTCCCTCTCTCAAGGCGGAGGCCTGAAATCTATTAGGATGGGAGAGGCAGGCAGGCAGGCGATGCCGGGTGCCAGCCGGCGTGGGGAGGTTGGCGAGAAAAAAACATCCACGCAAGAGAAAATGAATAAAAAAGAAAATACGGTGAGCTGATTCTGGTTAGCCAGGATCAACTCCGCCAGTTTTCCAAGTAACATTTAGCAGTTGCACAGAAGGTGGCGATGGGAGGAAGTGGCTTTTATAGTGAGAGGGGCGCTGCATAAATTTAATAATAAAATAAAATAAAATAAGTGACATGGCATGCACCGCAACGTCGTCGTGAATGACGAGGATGCCGGGGACATCATCCCGGTTTCTATGGGACACCAATGTTTTTTTAAAATTGTGGCAGTGGCTATTTTGCTTTATTTATTGAATGAAACAGGAGGGGGCGAAGAAAAAAGACGAACTGAAAGAGGAGGGGGAAAGATGTCATAACAGAAACGGAAAATACATAAATAGAAATAAAATGAAAGAAGCAAGAAGAAAGGGAGGGGGAATGAAAGATAATAGCAAAAAGAAGAAGAAACAAAACAGTGCAGTAACATGAGGAGAAAATAAGAAAGAATATCTGTCTACGCGGTTGCTAAGAGCGGATGCTGATTGGATGGCACAGGATCGATCAATTATTCCATCAATAATCAGTTCTCTAGAATTGTAGGAGAGGCCAAACTGAACTTTATCCTCCAGAAAAGAGAGCCAGTTTGTCTAGTGGTTAAGGCAACGGGCTAGAAACCAGGAGACGGAGAGTTCTAGTCCCGCCTTAGGCATGAAAGCCGGCTGGGTGACCTTCAGCCAGTCTCCGTCTCTCAGCCCTAGGAAGGAGCCAATGGCAAACCAGTAGACTGAGAGTTCTAGTCCTGCCTTAGGCACGAAAACCGGCTGGGTGACCTTGGGCCAGTCCCTGTCTCTCAGCCCTAGGAAGGAGCCAATGGCAAAGCAGGAGACTGAGAGTTCTAGTCCCGCCTTAGACACAAAAGCTGGCTGGGTGACTTTGCGCCAGTCACTCTCTCTCAGCCCTAGGAAGGAGCCAATGGCAAACCAGGAGACTGAGAGTTCTAGTCCCGCCTTAGGCACGAAAGCTGGCTGGGTGACTTTGCGCCAGTCACTCTCTCTCAGCCCTAGGAAGGAGCCAATGGCAAACCAGGAGACTGAGAGTTCTAGTCCCGCCTTAGGCACGAAAGCTGGCTGGGTGACTTTGCGCCAGTCACTCTCTCTCAGCCCTAGGAAGGAGCCAATGGCAAACCAGGAGACTGAGAGTTCTAGTCCCGTCTTAGGCATGAAAACCGGCTGGGTGACTTTGCGCCAGTCACTCTCTCTCAGCCCTAGGAAGGAGCCAATGGCAAACCAGGAGACTGAGAGTTCTAGTCCCGTCTTAGGCATGAAAACCGGCTGTGTGACCTTGGGCCAGTCCCTGTCTCTCAGCCCTAGGAAGGAGCCAATGGCAAACCAGGAGACTGAGAGTTCTAGTCCCGCCTTAGGCACGAAAACCGGCTGGGTGACCTTGGGCCAGTCCCTGTCTCTCAGCCCTAGGAAGGAGCCAATGGCAAACCAGGAGACTGAGAGTTCTAGTCCCGCCTTAGGCACGAAAACCGGCTGGGTGTCCTTGGGCCAGTCCCTGTCTCTCAGCCCTAGGAAGGAGCCAATGGCAAAGCAGGAGACTGAGAGTTCTAGTCCCGCCTTAGGCACGAAAGCTGGCAGGGTGACCTTGGGCCAGTCACTCTCTCTCAGCCCAACTCACCTCACAGGTTGTTGTGGGGAAAATAGGAGGAGGAAGGAGTATTTGGTATGTTCGCCGCCTTGAGTTATTTATAGAATTAAAAAGGCGGGATAAAAATTAAATAAAATAAATAAATGGAAAGAAGGGTTGTCCAGATCTCCGTGTTCTTTGGCCCAGGACTAGCTAGTGTGGCTGAAATCACCACATGGGGGTGTCCTGGATGAAAGAATCAATCCGAGGCAATTTCAGCACCTCCAGGTCCCCTTATGCTAATCGGTGCTCCCCCCAGCCCCGTCCCGCCCGCCGCTGGCAAGGCCGAGCCGCTTTCCCCGCCGCGAATCTGCACCAGGTGCTCCACCGTCCGCAGGTACTGGGCGCACTGCTGGTGGCCGTTGTAATCGGCGAGGTCGGCCGCCGTGTAGCCGTCCTGGTCCCGGAGGCTCAGGTCGACGCCGTTGACCACGAGGATCTGACAGCACTGAGGGGAGAAGAGGACATGGGTGAGCCGAAAGCTGGGGTTGGCTAGATGACCTCCATGGTCCCTTCCGACCCTCCCATTCCAGCCTTCTATAACTGGTAACCCCCACAACTCACCCAGGGGCATCCCCCCTTGTCTTCTAGGCCAACATTGCCAGAAGAGACCCGTTCCGGCAGACCGGCACCAACGCCTCCCTGAACGAACCCATTTTCTGGGTTCCCAAGACTCCACCCAACCCCAGCCAGCTTTTCGTTCCTGCAGCTGGTAAAAGAAACGGTCGAAGCGTTTTCCTCTCCAGATATCGGAGTGCGTCGTTTAGAGCTGCTGGCATTTTACCCAAGGCGCTGGCACCCTTAAAATGGGACAGGGGACACCCCCGGTTCCACTGTTCCCGCTGCGAGGGCTAAGCCAGGGCAGTCACGAATAAGGAGCTGGATTTGGGCCATCTGGATTTGAATGCAGCACCCGTCTATGCTTAACCCAGATTCAGGGTTTAACTGGCGGGGTTTTCTTCGACTCCTGAACCTGCTTGCTCAGCAGAGAAAAAGTGACTTGCTAGGGCCACCTCTAAACCGAATGCAGCACTTTCTTGCCCCCCTTCCGATCCTTCCTTGGAGGGAAACATCACCAAGAGGTGATCTTTTGCCCCCCGCGGGCTCACCTCCAGCTCCCCGTTCTCCGCAGCGTCGTGCAAGGGGGTCCCCCCCCACTTGTCCACCACAATCTCCCCTCCGTGTAAGAGCAACCAGCTCAGGACTTTGGCGTGGCCCCCACTGGCGGCGAAATGCATGGGAGTTGCCCCGTCCTCGTCCTGCTCCGAAAGGCTGACGTCGGTGAAGCTCATCTAGGAGGAAGAGGAGGAAAAACAAGTGGGGAGTCGGGGGGAGGGTTACCCATCTCGCAATAATTCCAAATGCAGGCATTAAATACGTAATAATAATTCCAAATGCAGGCCCTTTTTCAGCTTACGATTAAATCATCGTGCCGGAGCCCGTTCAGGCAATTTACTTATAGCAGCCAAATGGCCATTAACTCGAAAATTGGGCAGGAAAAAAATTGGGATTTAAACTCCAGAGCTGGCATATTTACAGGGCTTCCCTCTGAGTGGTGCGGGGCAAAGTTGCATATATATGACTTTTTTCTTATCTGCAAGAGAGAGAGAAAAAATTCACTTCTCCCTGCCACGATTGCTAAGTATGCAGGGAATTTGGGGAATGTCAAGATTTATTGCTAACTGGGCAACATCTGTTGGCAGCCGTGCCCAGCGTAATGGCTCTGGTGTGTGTACTGTGTGTGTGTGTGTTAATTATAGCAAGTACAGGTAGTCCTCGCTTAATGACCACAATTGGGACTGTAATTTTGGTCGTTAAGCGATGCAGTTGGTAAGCAAATCCAATCTAGATTTTATGTCCATTTTTGCAGCGGTTGTTAAGTGAATCACCACAATCATTAAGCAAATCACATGGTCGTTAAGCGAACCATGTGGTCATTAAGTGAATCACACGGTTCCCCATTGGTTTTGCTTGCCAGAAGCTGGCTGGGAAGGTTGAAAATGGCAATCACGTGACCATGGGATGCTGCGACGGTCATAAGTGCGAGGACCAATCGTAAGTCGTTTTAACGCTGTCGTAAGTCTGAACCGTTGCTAAATGAATGGTCGTTAAGCGAGGACTACCTAGAAAGCTGTCTTGTTCGAATACTGACCCCACCGATGTCCCGCATGCTCACCAGCCAGACAATGACGGTGTTGTGACCCATCTGAGCCGCGGCGTGGAGAGGCGTCATCCCATCGTTGGCGCGTAGGTGAGGGTCTGCCCCACAGTCTTTGACCAAGTACTGAATAATTTCCAAGTGGCCCTCTTGGCAGGCTAAATAAAAAGGCGTGGCACCGTTCTTGGTCTGGGCGTTGACCGAGCTGGAAGAAGAAACACAGAGATTTTCAAAGAGAAAAGCACTGAATTCTTCTTTTTAAAAGCAGTTGAGAAAATCAATCAAATCTTTATTACGGGCATAGAGAATTGAGAATTTTGGCATTTTCCCCTCTGGAGTGTCTTCTTCCCCTTCCCTTTCCTCCTTCTCCTCCTCCTCCTCCTCCTCTTCTCCTTCCTCTTCTCCTTCTCTTCCTCCTCTTCTTCTCTACTTCTTCTTCTCTTCTTCCTCCTCTTCTTCCTCTTTTCTTCTTCCTCCCCCTCCCCCTCCCTCCTCCTCTTCTCCTTCTCCTTCTCCTTCTCCTTCTCCTTCTCCTTCTCCTTCTCCTTCTCCTTCTCCTTCTCCTTCTCCTTCTCCTTCTTCACAATTAAATGGATTATTCTTGCAGGCTAAACTGTAAATCCCTTTCTGATTTTGGGGCTTGTTGTGTGTCTTTTCCCCTTAATTTGTTCTCATGTTGCCATCAGAGGAAGCAGCAGCCATTTAGCCAAAGCATCACCGAGCCCTACAAATACTCCGTCCCACTTTTTGGGTTTCAGAAATCCCACTAAAGAGACCGGTGTTTTCTCCATTAATTGCACGCCACGGTTCACAACAATTCAAACCAGAGACTTTTGGAAGCCCTTTCGCTGGCTTCGTTGAAAAGAGCCATTTCAGGCAGAACTACAGCTTTCCAATCACAGTTAGGGACCTTGGAGGTCATGTAGTCTGATCCCCTTTTCAGTGCAGGACCTGCTAAAGCATTTCGACAGACGGCAACCGGGCCTCTGTTCGAAGACTTCCAGCGAAGGGGAGGATTGCGTTTCATGAGGTGGGCAGTTCCACAGGTCAAACGCTTTTACATCAGGAATTCTCTCCTAATAGCTAAACGTTCCCGGCCATTTCAAGCCCTCAATTCTGGCCCAGGGCAACCGAGAACAAGGCCCTTCCTTCCGCTATAGGACAACCCCTTTGACATCTGAAGATTGCCATCGTATCTCCTCTTGGTCTCCTGTCCCGCAAGCTAATCATCCTTTATTTGTTCTTTCTATGGATTGGTTTTAACTCTTGGTGGCATCCTGGGCAAACGTGCTCACAATCACAAGCTCATCGCTGCAAAGATGATGATCTCGCAACGTGGAAACACGCTCAAAGCTTCCACGCACGGAAGCTTTGGGGGTGCAAAATTTCCTTCGGGGGACCAGCAAGGTTTATGATTAGATTTTTGAGCGAAAAAGGCATCAGGTTTGGCGGATCGCCGGTGCATTTTTACAGAGAAGTAGAGAAGAGTTCATATGTTCCGTATTATTTTTGCAATATTATTATTACTATTATTATTTATTCCGTATTATTTTTGTAATCTGCTCTCAGTTGCTGCCAATTAATTACGATGTCTGCGGTGTGTCATCAAAGTTACTACATAACTTGCACCCATAATTTGTATGGTGATGGTACATCCTTTATTAGGGTGACCATACGTCCCGTTTTGAACGGGACAGTCCCGTTATTTTAGCATTTTTCAACCGTCCCGTCGTTTTGATCAAAATCTCAATTTTGTCCCTTTTTTAAACCCAGCGGGAAGGAGGACAGGAAGACAGGAAGGAGGACTGGAGCCGGACTTGCCATTGGAGGCAGCCCGGAAGAGGCCCTATCAGCACGGCAACTGGAAGCCCAGTTGCCACGTGCGATCCCAGCAGCAGAAGCAGCACCACAGTCCAGGTTCCTGCCTCCTTACCTGATCCTGAGATTGTTTGCCCAGCAGTGGTGAGGCCAGGGAAAGCAGGCACGGGAAGGTTGTGGAAAGAGGGTGCGTGTGTGTGTGTGTGTGTGTGTGCGCGCGCGCGCGCACGCACAGATTACTTGCTCAGCGTAATCGCGCACACACACACACACGCACCCCACACCCTCTTTCTCCAGCCTCCCTGCAACAGGTGCGGGTGCATTTGGTCATGGGGAGGCTAGAGAAAGAGGGTGTGGGGTGCGTGTGTGTGCATCTGATCGGGCTTGGCCAAGGGAGGAGAGTTGTCGGGCCGCCGAGCAGGAGAAGCAGGAGCCGGCCACCCTGGGGAGCTTCTGCGGGCAGCAAGGGGCAGAGTGGTATGGCTGAAGCCTCCCAGCGTGGCTGGCTCCTGCTGAGGGCAGTCTGTCCTGTGAGTGTGTGTGTGTGTGTGTGTGCATCTGATCGGGCTTGGCCAAGGGAGGAGAGTTGTCGGGCCGCCGAGCAGGAGAAGCAGGAGCCGGCCACCCTGGGGAGCTTCAGCGGGCAGCAAGGGGCGGAGTGGTGTGGCTGAAGCAGCCGGGTCCTCCTGCTTCTCCTGCTCTGCGGCGGTGGCAGCAGCAGCGACTCTCCTCCGTCCCTCGGCCAAGCCCGAGGGGGATGGGGCAGTGGTGGGCCTCCATCCCCGCCCCATGTTCCCCGGCCAATGACGGTGCTGTGTGCACAGTGTGTGTACTCCGGCCTCCCCCAAACACACCTGCTCTGCTGCACCATTTACTGCTGGAAGAAAAAAAAAACCTTTAAAAATCGGGGGAAAAAATTAAAATCCGAGCCAATCACGCTGATGGGGGCAGGGTTTGCAGGCGGGAGCCAATCGTGTGGGGTGGGTGCGGGGTTTGCAGGTGGGAGCCAATTGTGTGGACTGGGGGGCAGGGTTTGGAGGCCGGCATGGTGGCATAAGACCCTGTCCCGTTTTGCCATCCCAAAAGTCCCGTTTTTGTCTGAAGGAAATATGGTCAGCCTATCCTTTATTATAAAGGGCAGTCCTTTATAATAATTTATAATAATTTGTTTTTCAAAAACTCCCTTCTGCCTTTAATTTTGGTCATTTCACTTTTCCTCTACAAATAATACCACAATGCACCATCTTTCACATTCACATGAAAAACATGGAAACTGAATGGTCTTTTTAAAATACATTTACATATCCTGTTTGATTTTAGATATTGTTATTAGAATATGCATTTTTGGGAAGTTTTTCTCTTGAATTTTCCTTTGTAAAGCCAAGTTATAAACCTAAACAATTATTTTTTTTATCCTGATGAACCTCTTTCAGATTCGTCCCTTTTTCAAGCTGTACTTTATTTTTTAATATGGTCACCAATAAAATCAATAAAATATATGTACCAATAAGATCCCCAGGTGGACGTTCAAACTAGCGTTTCTTGTCTGCTTTGTATTAAAAGGCATGAAAACAAATAAATATTTATTAATTAACACCGAAAAAGACCCCAAGATAATGCTCGCTGTTGCAAAGCTGGTTTTTGCAGCTTTTAGATTTTGCTGAGAACAAAATCATGCATGTTTTGTACATTTTTAAATCTGGTATGCATTCTATTCTGTTCTGTTCTGTTCTGTTCTGTTCTGTTCTGTTCTGTTCTGTTCTGTTCTGTTCTGTTCTATTCTATTCTATTCTATTCTATTCTATTCTATTCTATTCTTAATTTTATATTCTATTATATTCTAATTTTATATTCTATTCTATTCTATTCTATAATATAGACCAGGGCTTTCCAAAGTTTTTCCCGCGGCGACACACCAACCGGCGTTGGTGTGTCGCCGCGGGAAAACCCGGAAGTGCGGCAGCGCGCAAAAACCCGGAAGCGCTGTTGCTGCTTTCGGGTTTTGCGTGCTGCAGTTGGTGTGTCACCGCAGGAAAACCCGGAAGCGCTGATGATGATCAGCGCTTCCGGGTTGTGTGGCGACACACCAGACTGTGTGTGGCGACACACTTTTGTGTCGCGACACACCGTTTGGAAAGCTCTGATATAGACTATAATAATTCCATTTTATATTCTATTTTGTAGCTGTATTCTCCAGATTTTATACAGTAAGTATTTAGTCTGAGTTGCTGACCTGTAATAAAGGATTTGACTTGATGGCACGTGGCAGAGACCTCTGCAAAAATGCGAAGAAAATGTTGAAAAAGGTATATCATTTTTAATTCTATTGCTCTTATGGAGAGAGGGGCCCATGAAGGCATGGAACCCTCATCATCATCGTCATGCAGAACCATTCTTAGCAAAATGCATCTTGCATTTAGCAGAGAATTTCCCTGCCTTGATCTTGCTGGGAAGTTTTTCACGCTGAAAATCCAGGCTCGGATAGAGCACGGATGCCCTCTGGCGATTTCTCCATGGCCTTTCGCATCTCTTGTCGGGAAAGGCCCAGTTAAAAACCTCTTTAATATTTCAAAACTGCAAAGCAAGAAATACACCACTCGGCTCTCAAAGGAGAGGCCCGGCTTTTCAATAATTGATCAGCGTCTCTTGGAGATGGGCAGCCAATTCTTTGCAACCCAACTCCCATTCCTATTTCCATCACTCCCCAAATGTGGGGCTTTTTTCTTCTCTCCAACACACACACACACACAAACACACACACATTCCTGGAAGGAAGATTGTGTCATGTCCTAACCAGTACAAGCATTCCTTCCCCGACTTCCCCCCCTGAAATGTAATTAACTATAATTATTTTAACTGTAATTAGAGATATCGCAGTCCTTTCGTTAGATATTATGGCATTGCTCAATTGTAGACATTGAGACATCGACCAAACGTCCCTCCTTGACGCCTGCAAAGTTTTCCATCTGGACCAATTTTCTTTTTTCTCTTAGATCAGTTTTGATTCTCGAGGATTTTAATACGCCGTTTGCATTTTCAACGGCGCGCCTGTGGCTGACAAAATCCCAGTGCGGTTCTTCAGGGTGGGGAGGGTGGGGAAATTTGCAGATTTCGGCATTTTAGATTTTTCTGCGGATTTTTCTGCCTATGCTAAAAAAGAAGGTGCAGGTAAGGTGGGGGGATGAAGAGCATCTTTTGGGGGGTAAGAACCAGATTATAATTTAATTAATTAATTTTTATCCCACCTTTATTATTTTTATAAATAACTCAAGGTGACGAACATACCTAATACTCCTTCCTCCTCCTATTTTCCCCACAACAACAACCCTGTGAGGTGAGTTGGGCTGAGAGAGAGGGACTGGCCCAAGGTCATCCAGCCGGCTTTCGTGCCTCAGGCGGGACTAGAACTCTCAGTCTCCTGGTTTGCCATTGGCTCCTTCCTAGGGCTGAGAGAGAGTGACTGGCAAGGTCACCCAGCCGGCTTTCGTGCCTAAGACGGGACTAGAACTCTCAGTCTCCTGGTTTGCCATTGGCTCCTTCCTAGGGCTGAGAGACAGGGACTGGCCCAAGGTCACCCAGCCCGCTTTCATGCCTAAGGCAGGACTAGAACTCACAGTCTCCTGGTTTCTAGCCCGTTGCCTTAACCACTAGACCAAACTGGCTCTCTCTGATTCTATGCTTCTGATTCTATGATTCTATGAAATGGGGGATTGGCTGGAATATGCCAAGATGCCCAGCCCCAAAGTTATTTGGAAATTAAAAATGGTTAATCGGGAGCTGGACCCCACCGTTCTCCAAGGTCTTCAGCATCTCAGAGGGTCCCATCAAAATTGGATTTCTTTCAAAATAAGGGTTTTCTGAACAGGGTTTGATTTGAAGCTTGTTAGTGTGTCAAGGCCCCCGGATGAAATGGAAGGATCGTGAATTATGGGGAATCCTGAAATATCCGCATGGAAGGACAGGCAACAGGTGATTTTCCAGGGGCTGCGGAATTCATGCGGCCGATCAGAGATCCTGGCAGCAAGGGGGTCTGCGGTGGGATTAAAAAAAGATTGCATAAAAGGCCGTCCGTCAAAAGGTTCGTGGTGAGATATGCCAATGCACGGGGGCCATTTAATCCTGCTGGCTGGGACTCATGGGAGCTGTAATCCAACCCATCCGGTAGGCACAGGAAAGCCGCCACACCGCCACTGAGCTTCCCAAATCTTTCCAAGCTATGGATTCAGGGAATGTTGTGTTACTATCGGGCCCAGATTGTCCTCTCCAGCAGGAAATTCAGATTTTCCGCCTTTCCTGTCGTCAACAACGGGTTTGTACTGGGGCAGAATCCAAAGGCAGGTCTTTTGTAGAAATTGGGGCAGGATTGCTCCAATGAACCAGGCAAGAAAGCGTGGATTTAAACTACAAGGAAGCCACGGTTGGGTGGACTTCAGGGAGGATTTCTGAACGGGAAGCTGGTGGAACTGGCTGCCACATGATGTGGCAGGTTCTACACTGGAGGAGTGGATTACTCTACCGGGCAGCGGGTTGGACTAGAGTAGTGTTTGTCAACCTTGGCAACTTTAAAGGGGTGGACTTCAATTCCCAGAATTCCCCAGCCAGCATGCTGGCTGGGGAATTCTGGGAGTTGAAGTCCACACTTCTTAAAGTTCCCAAGTTTGAGAAACACTGGTCTAGATGATCTCAAAAGCCCCTTCCATTCTATGAAATTACAAGGAAGGAGGTTTTAGCTGGACTCGAGGAAGAGTGCCCTACTCTGAAGCACTACTCCGAGGTACTTCAAGAGAGGCTGAAAGCCATCTCTTGAGACTGGACTACATGACCTCCACATGCCCCGCTTTCAAACATTCTAGGACCATCAAATTCAACGGCCTGGTTAAGCCTGCACTGCAAATCCAGAAAATGTTGGTTTCGGATTCTTTTAATTGGTTTGATCGCAGTTTTAAATGCTAAAAAAATGACCCGCTTTCGGAATAGTGACACCACCACCCCTCCATTCATCTCTGCATTTAATTAAACGGCTTTAATTCCTGAGTCATCTGAAACAGGGGAACGTGCAACGTCACAAGTCAGCCCCCCCCCCCCGGTATAATTGCCCTGTTGGGGCTGCTATTCTCACTAGGGGGCGGAGAGGCGGGCGGGGAAATGCCAACTTTTGCTGCCCCCTAGTGGCCCTCCGCAGGATAGCAGCCCAGATCTGGGCACCGTAAAGCGAGCTCCAATGGAAAGCGTCTTCAAGGAGCTTCCGTCCGTCGTTCTCCAGCAAAAGGGGTTGACATTCCAGGGTTGGGGAATAGCCACCCCCCGCAGGAAAGCTGCAAAGACAGTGATAAGGGCTATCTGAGCAATTCACCAGATGCCCCCCCCCCCGAGCTTGACAGCCGGGCATGGCTTGGCAAAGCGGGCAGTGCCATAAATCAGCTGCCTGGAGGCGGCCGCCATTGTGCCAGGCTGCAGATAGCCGCATGGGGGACGGAGCCGGAGGACGGAGGCACAGAAAGGGACAGCGATAAAGCCTGGCGGGGACAATGGAACATCTGCCCTGCCCGGTGGCCCCCCCCCCTCGTCCCGCCCCCGGCCGGTTTTGTGAGTCCTGGTAAAAAGAAAAAGAAAAGAAAAAAGCTTAAGCTGCGGCCACGAGGCCAGCCAGAACGCGCTGGGTCTGCGGAAATTGCAGTCAAGAAAAGTCGGAAGGGGTCTTGGGGGGCATCCAATCCAGCCCCTTGCCCAAGATAATGCAGGCGATATATTATTTTTAATGTAATACATAGTGGAGTGCTTTTTAAGTAGGAAAGCTGGAGAAAAACACCTGTTCAATAATCCTGATTCTCAAGGGGGGTCTTCAAAAAGAGGCTGGGGGGTCATCTATTAAAGACGCTCTTGAGGATTCTTCACCCAGCCGGGGGCGGGACTAGATGACCTCGGAGGTCCCTTCCAACCCTAGGTTTCGGTCGCAATGAGCCCAGGTGGCATATTTTTAAAGAGAGCGTTCCTTCGCATCACGCTGCAACAGAATCCTGTTCTCGCCTGACCTCGGTGGCTCTTGAATGCGCTCGGTCCATTTGCCACCTCTAGAGCTGCCTCCAACTTGGCAACTTGAAGATGTGTGGACTTCAACTCCCAGAATTCCCCAGCCAGCAACACCGGAGATCTCCTAGTGGTCTCCCATCCATTCCTAACTATCAAGTAGGGGAACGAGCTAAAGCGACTCCTTCCAACCGTCTACGGAATCATGCAATTTTCTTTTCCCAAGATTTTCTTCTGAACTTCCTAATCAAACCTACACCCCGGAGATTTCCTAGTGGTCTCCCATCCGTGCTCCTTCCAACAGGTTACTGAATCATCTTCCGCAACCTTAGGTGGGGATGGAGAGATGGGCAGCTCTCCAAATTAATAGAATAAATACATAAGTTACAGAAAATCGACAGCACCCGAGTTAGCCAAAACCTCCCTGTCTAAACCATCGTCCATGTTTGTTT
Organism: Charina bottae; assembly: GCA_023362775.1. Taxonomy (NCBI): domain Eukaryota; kingdom Metazoa; phylum Chordata; class Lepidosauria; order Squamata; family Charinaidae; genus Charina; species Charina bottae. The sequence goes on along the minus strand of JALMGJ010000062.1, from coordinate 1,503,410 downwards.
GCAGCCTCGGGGATCCAGTTGCAAAAGCGGGTAACCGAGACCAGGATCAAGCTGTCGGCAGGAGGTCTGGTGAACAGATCATTCTCACCTAGCTGTAAATAATTCATGTTGTTTCTTAACTAAGAAGGTCAAACCTTGTGGGAGCAAAAAATCAGAAATCCAAACCTGCAGGCTTTTATTCAAAGCTTAGGCCTTTGGATAAATTTACTAGTCAGAAAAGATGCAGCCAGATCCTGATTTTTAAGAAGGGCAGGTGATCTCGGCTGATGCCAACGCAAAGCAGAAAACGCCCAAACTAGGAATATGGAGCAAGAATGTAATTTAATTGACAAACTACTTAAAACTAGGAACATCTAAAGCTCTGTTTAGATGTCTGTAGCTTGAATCATGTCAACTGGATTTCTATTTTCTCAGTGGAAACGTTTCGCTCCTTATCCAAGGAGCTTCTTCAGTCTGAGCAAAGTTAGTAAGGGAATCCTTAAATATGTTTCTAGGTGGCTGTGTGACCTTACACCTGGGGCTAGGTCATGGTTATTTTGAGATGTTATTTCTAAGTCCTCTCCTTGACCCCTCTCTCAAGGAATCCATTTATGCCAACTTGGAAAATCCTTCCTTGAATAGAGGTGGGGGCCTCAGGCACAATCTTTCCCCCATCTTCCTCCCTGCTTTGTCTTCTGTGCCTAGGAAGATTAAGACCATTTCACAAGCTCAACAGCAGCATGGTGATCTTAACGATCCTCCTTTAGATGATAAAAGGACTTAAAATAACATCTCAATATAACCATGACCTAGCCCCAGGTGTAAGGTCACACAGCTACCTAGAAACATATTTAGGATTCCCTTACTAACTTTGCTCAGACTGAAGAAGCTCCTTGGATAAGGAGCGAAACGTTTCCACTGAGAAAATAGAAATCCAGTTGACATGATTCAAGCTACAGACGGTTCCACCTGGATGACTGAGAACCTTCATCGACTCTGTTTAGATGCCAATCTCATCCTGAATCTTAAAATATAATCAAAATTCAGTGTCAAGAAGAGCTCCTTCTCTCTTTCAGGAGAAGAAGAGGAGGAAGAAGCTAGAACTTGAATTATTCACTTTTCACCAGTCTTTGACTGTGAATCTAATTGTAGATGTATTATTATTGTTGTTGTTGTTGTTGTTGTTGTTATTATTCCGCACTGCAACTGGATTTTTCCCAAATTGCCAGCACACTGGAATTTCTCAGGGTGGCAGAATATAAGAAAAACAATTAAACAATTAGGAAGCAGGCAATGGCAAACCCCTTCCAAAAAACGTTGCCAAGAAAACTGCAGGGATTCGTCCAGGCAGGCGCCAGGAATCAAAAACTGACTTGAAGTCACCAAAAAAACCCCTATTATTATTATTATTATTATTATTATTATTATTATTATTATTATTATTTAAATTTGCATGCTGCCCGACTCTCAGCGACTCTGGCCGGTTCACAACAATCAAACAAAGAAATTACAATAAAATCAAAAAAGCATTAAAAATAATGACGGACGGATGGAAGGAAGGAAGGAAGGAGAAAGAGGAAGGGAGGGAGGGAAAGAGGAAGGAAGGAAGGAAGGAAGGAAGGAAGGAAGGAAGGAAGGAAGGAAGGAAGGAAGGAAGGAGAAAGAGGGAGGCAGGGAGGGAGGGAAAGAGGAAGGAAGGAAGGAAGGAAGGAGAAAGAGGGAGGGAGGGAGGGAAAGAGGAAGGAAGGAAGGAAGGAAGGAAGGAAGGAAGGAAGGAAGGAAGGTATTGCATGCAATTAATTTTCCAATGTTAGAAGGCTTGCTTGATGCTTTTGCAGTGTGCAACCAATGCTAATGTCATTGCAGCAATGCGATGACACCCAGGCACAGCTGCATTTGTTGCATACCCCTAAATTATTTATTTCTTCGATTTATACAGCCGCCCGTCTCACGTATGTGACTCTAAGGGCAAAAGGAACATGGGATAAGCGAACAATCGTAACCTTTATTCCTGTCCTAGACCTGCAGCATTAAAACCAAGGGAGTGTCAAACCGCAGCAGAATTGTGTGCAACGAAATACGCTAATCCTATCAAGGTATTACAAATCCCTGCTGGGCTTTGCAGGCTGTTCTGGGCATAATCCTCAGGTCTCTCTGCCAAACAGGAGAGAGCACTAAATGGGGTGGATATTTTGATAAAAAAAGAGGACTCTGCTTATTCCTTACCGTCCTTAGAAAACTTGCAATAAAGGTAAAGGTCCGTTGCATCAACGCATTCATTGCTTATTGACTCCGAGATGGCAAGATAATAAGAAAGGAGAGGCTTGCAGGGTTTTTTGGACAATTCCAAGGGATTTAGAAAATAGACATCAGAACTGGCCGAAGTAAATTTCCCACTTTTTCCTCTCTTCTGCATTTCCCCTTTTGCTGGATCAGCGAGCGAAGGATGATGAAACGTTTCCAGAAAAGCTCCTTAGGATTTGGGGGGAGCTTGTTTTAAAGCCATCCCCAGATTCTTAATCTGGCATCCCGCCCCTCCGTAAAGAAATGCCTGCAGGAGCTAAAACCAGGACAATCATCATCAAAATCAAGCAGGCCAATTGATGCCTCTCTTAGATGTCAAATATTAAATACAGTTTGCATCAACCCCCCAACTTTTTTAAGCAGGTCTCTGGCTGGCAGGAACATCATATCTGGGCAAGTTTTTAATTCCACCCCCCCCCCCCAAGCCCTCTTCGCTATTTGTGGTTGGATCACACTCGCTCACCATGGAAAATGAGATTAAAAACCCTCTAATCTGTCACGTACTGATCCACGGCACGGAGCTGACCTATTTTCACAGCCAGGAGCGATTTTACATTAGCTCTGGCTGGAGTGTAATTCTAAGCAAAGTATTTCAACCGGGCATCAGTTAGAAAGGCTGTGGTGGTGGTTTCCTGCCCTGGACACGAGGTTGGGCTACGTGACCTCTAGGGTCCCTTCCGTCTTTACAGTCTGCTTTAAATCGGATTCCTGCACAGAGCCTGGCTCGAATTGGCTTCAACTGTCTTGCAAAGGGTTGCAAAGAAATTCTCAGATGTGGTTCCCACCTTTAATTTATACATACATCTACATCTACATCTACATCTACATCTACATCTACATCTACATCTACATCTACTTCTACATCATCTACATCTACATCTACTTCTACATCATCTACATCTACATCTACATCATCTACATCTACATCTACATCATCTACATCTACATCATCTACATCTACATCTACATCTACATCTACATCTACATCTACATCTACATCTACATCTACATATATACATATACATCTAGGCACAAAGATTATTGCAGACGCTGACTGCAGCCAGGATCTTGGTGCACCAAGATCTGCACATGTAACACCTTTGCTCCGCGAGCTGCATTGGGTGCCGGTTTGCTTCCGGGTACAATTCAAGGTGTTGGTTATCACCTTTAAAGCCCTACATGGCATGGGGCCAGAATACCTGTGGGACCATCTTATCCCCATGTTATCGACCCGCCCCACCCGGTCATTCAGAGAGGGCCTGCTACGAACCCCATCAATTAAAGAGTGTCACCTGATGGGGTCTAGGAAGCGGGCCTTCTCTGTGACAGCGCCCACTCTATGGAACATCTTGCCCCCAGAGTTGAGACAGATCCCCTCCCTCCCGAGCTTTAGGAAAGATCTGAAGACCTGGTTCTGCCGCCTGGCATGGGAAGGAGGAAACGACAGCTCCTCATGGGGGTGGTTAATTCCATAATGTCCTTCCTTTTATTAAACTATCTTACCAACTGGATTCTATAATTATTTATTGTATTAATTGTGTGATTTTATATTTTATTTTAATCAGTTTTATTGTAAACCGCCCAGAGTTCCCCGTTGGGGGAGATGGGCGGTCATATAAGTTAAATAAATAAATAAATAAATAATAAAATAATAAATCAGAAGACGTCTACTTCTTGGGAGGAGAGCAATGGCAAATCTTGATAAAATAGTTAAGAGCAGAAACATCACACTGACAACAAAGGTCCGCATAGTTAAAGCAATGGTATTCCCCGTAGTAACCTATGGCTGCGAGAGCTGGACCATAAGGAAGGCTGAGCGAAGGAAGAGAGATGCTTTTGAACTGTGGTGTTGGAGGAGAATTCTGAGAGTGCCTTGGACTGCAAGAAGATCAAACCAGTCCATCCTCCAGGAAATAAAGCCAGACTGCTCACTTGAGGGAATGATATTAAAGGCAAAACTGAGGTACTTTGGCCATGTAATGAGAAGACAGGATACCCTGGAGAAGATGCTGATGCTAGGGAAAGTGGAAGGCAAAAGGAAGAGGGGCTGACCAAGGGCAAGATGGATGGATGATATTCTGGAGGTGACGGACTCGACCGTGGGGGACCTGGGGATGGTGACGGCCGACAGGAAGCTCTGGCGTGGGCTGGTCCATGAAGTCACGAAGAGTCGGAAGCGAATGAACGAGTAAACAAGAAAATACATATACATATACATATACATATACATATACATATACATATACATATACATATACATATACATATACATATACATATACATATACATATGATTTTTAAAAAGAAAATACAAACTAATACAAAGTAATATGAAATCAGAAAAAGAAAAGGAAGAGAAATCAGCACAAGGGAAAATGGAAAGCAGGGGGGCTTCTGTGTCAACACAGAAGTAGATTCAGTTAGATATCAGGAACACTCTTTCAATGGTACGAGCTGCCAGCCGGTGGAAGAGCTTGCCACTTGATCTGGTGAGGACTCCTGTGCTGGAGCTCTTCCAACAGAGGCTGGATAGCCCCATGTCTGAAACGGTTTAGCGGATCCTGCACCGAGTTGGGGAGGGCTGGACTAGATGACCGCTGAGGTCCCTTCCGACTCAATGATGTTATGACACCCTTCTCTGGAGTTTTGGCAGACTGGAAAAGGCCAAGAGCCTGGGAAGCTGCTGTCGCCTCTGACCATAAAGTCGACTTTATGCAAACCCCAGAAATTTACACAATTTATACAAACTCCAGAAATTCAAAAGCATTTTTGGAATGAGACTGAAAAACAGGCGCTTTCTTTACAGGGGAAGAGGAAAATTTCTCAGCTATTACCAAGCCGGTAGTATGAGGGAGTCTGAGATACAGTCTTTCCATGGCCTACTCCACAAGGGGGTGGTATCAAGCTATTCCAGGGGGTGAAAAGCCTTTGACGGACCCACCCATATGACACCCCCATTCCAGTATTAGTAGGGTTTTCAGAACTTTCTAGCATGCCTGCTTTTCCTCTGTCTACAGATACTTTTCTAGGGATGTCCTCCGGCCAAAACTAACAGAGGACTCTCTGGGTCTCTGAAGATGTCTCTGATGCAGGTTGAAAAGAAATTGCAACGGACCGGGGGCTCATGCAGAGATTCAACAGGCAGTCTCCTCTGACACAGTTAATGTGACCGGTTCAGGAGTGACTTGGTCATCCAACCCCACCTGAGGCCCAGTGACTCTGCCGAAAAAAGAAGGGAGGGAGGGAGGGAGGGAGGGAGGGAGGGAGGGAGGGAAAGGAAGGAAGGAAGGAAGGAAGGAAGGAAGGAGGGAGGGAGGGAGGGAGGGAGGGAGGGATGAAGGAAGGAAGGAAGGAAGGAAGGAAGGAAGGAAGGAAGGAAGGAAGGAAGGAAGGAAGGAGCAGGAACTCACACAGAGAGGCACTCGACACCCTCGCCTACAGTTTGGCTTACAGGCTCCTTAGATCTGTGTTTCTCAAGACACACATATGATGGTTATGTGCCAGGCTGCTTACATGAAGCATGAAGCACCACCCAGCCCGCCCCCCCCCCCCGGCTGCCTTCCCACCCCTTCCTTCCCTTCCCACCCCCTACCCATGAAAGGCTTTGCCATTCTGCCCATCCAAATCATCTCCCACCCCTGCCCGGAGCGCAATCCATTTATACAACCTCCGGCGGAGACAAAGGCCGCTGTGTTATCGGCCTTTTGCAAAGCAAGATGTGCAAACGCTCTGCGACGGAGCGATATTTCCATCAGGACCTTAACGCTCACTTTGACTTCCCCCCACGATAAAGCTGTCACGGGGGTGTGTGTGTGTAGAAAAGCCGCAGGGCTGAGCAAACGAGATCCAGTTCTAGCAACCGGCAAACCAGAGTCCTGGCAAAACCAGGACTTTTGGATATTTTGCCCAAGGACACTGCGGCGCACATTACACCATTTGTGCAGCGACATTGTGACGCAAACCACATCGCTCTCTGCCATGAGGTCGCGATGCACATGATGTTGTTTGCGCAAAGGCGTTGGGCTGTGCATAACATCCCTGGCACAGAGACTTGGTCGGCGCATAACATTGTTTGCAGAAGGACTTCGTGGGCACGTAACACCATGTGCCCCACGACAGCCCGATGCGCATAACATCACTTGCACAAAGGCCCCCATGCGAGGCACAACGCGCTTTGCACATGGGATCGTTTGCGCAACAACATCGGGATGTACGTTTCCTGCAATGACACCAGGATGCATGGGACATTTGTGCGATGATGTCACAACAGGCGCAGCATCATTTGCGCGATGACATCACAATGCACTGACCTCATCATGACTTTAGCACAGCTCATTAAGGAACTGTAGACATCACACCTGCCTCAAACGTGGTTTGTCTTAATAATGCTTTCTTGAACAAACCACAGTGGCCTAGTCCAAGCAGAATGCAACACTCTAAACCACAGTTTGGAAAAAACAAAAACCAACCAACCAAACACTAGCCTTCATTAGAGTGGGCTAATTGCTAACCATTGCTTCTTTTCTTAACAGGAAGACACAACCAACTGATATATCTTAAATATCTTCAATACTTTCAATCAATCAATATTTTAAATACAGTAGTCCTCACTTAACAACCACAATTGGGACCGGAATTTCGGTTGCTAAGCGAATCCGACCTGATTTTACGACCTTTATTGTGGCGGTTGTTAAGCGAATCACCACAGGTGTTAAGCAAACCATGTGGTCGCTAAGCAAATCATGTGGTTCCCCAATGATTTTGCTGGCTAGAAGCTGGCCAGAAAGGTCGAAAATGGTGATCACGTGACCATGGGATGCTGCGACGGTCATAAATGTGAACCAGTTGCCAAGCGGCCAAATTGTGAGCACATGACTCCAGGGATGCTACAATGGATGTAAGTGTGAGGACTGGTCATAAGTCGTTTTTTTCAGCACTGTCATAAGTCTGAACCATCACTAAACAAATGGTTGTTAAGCGAGGACTATCTGTAAAGCAATAAGCTGTGATTTCAGGAGGGGACGTGGCTTTAGGGCAAGAGAGTGTAATTCTGGCTAGCAGCCTTTGATAGACTGATCTTCTCAGCCGAACCATCAGAGATTCCGAATTCTGCGAGTTGTGAGATTCGAGGGTCAATAATGCAACTGCTTAATTTATTTATTTATTTATTACATTTATATCCCGCCCATCTCCCCCACAAGGAGGGACCCTGGGCGGTTAATCCTCAGTTTCCATACCAAGATAGGAGGGAGACATCTCCTGATCCCCTTTTTTCATGCTATACATGATTTTAAAGTTCATTTTCATGCCGCAGAAAACTTTAAACCCAAAAACAAGCCGGCTGGTGTTGCAAAACGCCGTCGTGGGTGCGATCTCATCGCATCGACAAGGCACGCTGCTTTTGCATCGCTGGGCATGTGACATCCCTTGTCCTCGTTGGCTCCTGCAAAGCAGATCCCTTCTCCGAAAGGAACTCTGTGATGCTTGACTGGGGGGGGGGGGGGGGAGCTGCTGATTCGAAAATCGGGGATGCACCCCTTTTCCCGCTGAGGGGCGCAAACTCCCATCTAGCAGAAAGGGAAGGGCGTGGCTGAGCTTCCCTCCAGAAGAACAGAGCAACGTGCATAAAAAAAAGGGGGGGGGGGCTTTGATTGCACCATCTGAACATTTTTGACACATGCACATGGATACCCCTGTCTTCCTGCAAGGAACATTAGATTAGGGCGGGGGGGGGGGGATCTCAGCAGTTGCCATGGCTGGATTTTCTGAGAATCAAAGTGGATCGGGGTTTTTTGGGGGAGAGCCTTCTGCTAAATCTTATTTTATCTTCATTTCAGATCAATTAATTATTAATTAATTAATATTCATTTAATATCAATTAAGGGGCGTGGTGGCTCAGCGGGTGAGACGCCAGGCTTGTCGATCAGAAGGTCGCAAGTTCGGAGGTTCAAGACCCTAACCCCACGTGATGGAGTGAGCTCCCGCACTCGCCCCAGCTCTCGCCAACCTAGCAATTCGAAAGCATGCAAATGCAAGGAGATGAATAGGTACCACTTCGGTGGGAAGGTAACAGCGTTCCGCGCGCGTCATGCCGGCCACACGACCACGGAAGCGTCTTCGGACAGCGCTGGCTCTTCGGCTAACAAACGGAGATAAGCACCGGCCCCTAGAGTCGGACACGACTGCACAAATATTCGGGGGGAACCTTTACCTTAATATCAGTTGAGCCACTGCTGCTTCTGGAGAGAAACCCCCCCCCCCCAAATCTGTGGTCACTGGGGCAGAGGAAAAAAACTATGCCAACCCAGCAAAGAAGTCTCTTACCTGGGACAGTGACCAAGGATAAGTTGCAGAGAAGGGAAATCTCCTTTCGTGGCAGCATAATGAACAGGCAACGCGCCCGTCTCGGTGGGCGCCAGTGGGTCGCTGCCTCCGAAACGCAAGAGCCAATCGATGAGGTCATGGTGGCCGAAGCGGGCCGCCAGATGCAAGACGGTGGCCCCCGAATTATCCGTGTCCTGCAGGTTGGAGGGCAGAATCAAGAGCATCAGTCCTCCGTGCAAGAGACCAATGCTAAAAGGATGCTATTTAGCAAAATCAGTGCTGCGCATTATGTCAAAAACAGCCAAAGCAGGAAACTGAGAGGGCCTGGAAATTTCTTAAAGTTCTTAAAATTTAAATTTAAATTTAATTTAATTTAATTCTAATTTAATATTTAATTCAATTCAATTTAATTTAATTTTTAATTGTTTAAATTTATTTTATTATTTTATTTTGTTTTGTTTTGTTTTGTTTTCTTTTGTTTTATAATTTAATTTGATTTAATTTAATTTAATTTAATTTAATTTAATTTAATTTAATTTAATTTAATTATTTAAATTTCTTTAAATTGAAATTTAAATTAATTTAAATTTCTTTAAATTGAAATTTAAATTAATTTAAATTTCTTTAAATTTAAATTTAATTTAATTTAAATTTCTTAAAATTCTGGCAGCCAAACACATCTAAATGAAAACAAACAATGTGTTGAGGAAGAGATTTGAAAGATGGTCTTGCTCACCATGCAAACGTAAGCGTTGCACCACCCCTGGCCTACCTCACCTGGTTGTTGTCTGGCCTTCCAAAGGTGGGCCGTGAAAATCTCAGCTTGTAGAAACTTGGGGGAAAAAAGGGGGAAACTAATTTCTGGAGGGGAATCTTTATTGGTCAGGGAGCTTGAAACCAAATCTTTAGGGATGTCAGTGTTAGAAAGAACACACTTTGCATGCAGCAGGGTGCAATTTTTATACCCAGCGTCTTCAATCTCTATCCTTGGTCCTGATTTATTGGGAAGTATTCATAAACGTTCCCATTGTTGCAGCAAGGAGCATATATATTTTGAATAGCCTAAAGAGCTGACGTAAATGAAAATAAATCAAAACAAATGGCAAATTCTAATCCAGCTAGAACAACTGAAAGACCAACACCACTTACGCTGTATAACTTTCCAATATTATAAACAAATATTTATTTGTCAGCAAGCTTTGTTGTTTGTGCTACCAAACTGGTTTAAATTAAGTTTTCATTAACTACTTAGATGTTTATCCTTTAGTGTTAGTTACAGATGATCATTCAGATTTTCTATTATTGCCGCACTGTCTGTTGGAAGGTTGCATTCACACAGCATGCTAAACCCAGGTTAACTCCCGTGTTCACAGCAAACAGTATTAAACAATGGTGCGGGTCATACAAAATGATACTGGCTGGGTTCCCCAACCAACTAACCCACAAAATATTCAACGTCACTTTAATTTAGTGTAGAGTGTTGTGTGAATGGAACCAATCAAACCAAGTTTGTTAGAAGTAGGGAATTACTTCCAAAGAAGTTTAGCTAATTCTTTTCTGAGACGTGGAAGGCAAAGACAGGTGGAAGTCAGAGCAAGTATTTATAGGCTGTGTAAACAAAAAAAAAGGGAACAGGCTGAAAACTATTCAAAAATATGTTGAAAAACTTAAAGTGAAATGATAGCTGGATGTAGACACCACATTAAGCCAGGATCTGCCTAAAGATGGTTTGTTGAAGAAGCCTCAATTGGTCAAATTCAATAGTGGCATTTAACAAATTTTGTCCTGCCTCCAACAAGCCATGAAATTGGATGAAATGCTCCAGGTAAAAACCTTTAAAATGTCAGGTTCACTGACTTAGGCCAGGCAACTTCCACTCTGCACATGCTCAGAGGGAGTCTACCTTTTCTATGAACACGCATGCTAAAAAGCTAGGTTTACACCCTGCTAAAGCAAAAGCCGGATTTCGCAACAGGCTGAACTACAAATGGCCCGACTAAAAGGTCAGACTCGATGATCTCTAAGCTGCCCTCCCCTTCCAGGAGTCTAGGCTAGCATTTTGGAGAAACCTTCGCTCCGGCCTCTGTCTGTCATCGGAACCCGGGCGACCCGTGAAACCATGGCGGTTTGCAGGGGCAAAGGGGTCAACGGGAACTATCCTTTCTCTCTTAGAGTCGTGGTTGGGAGGTTGTGTGAACACAACCACCGAGTCTTCTCTCACCCCACTTCCAGCAAGCCCAGTGGCAGGGAGGCCCCCCCCCCCTTTCTGCCAGAGACTTTGGACAGACAGATTTGGCGGGGGGGGGGGTGAGGAAGAGACGCACACGAAATAGAAAAAAAAAAAAGCTTCCGATTTCCTTTGCAGGAAAAATAAGTAGGATTCCAAAATTATCCTTTTTCTCCTTCCTTCCTTCCTTCCTTCCTTCCTTCCTTCCTTCCTTCCTTCCTTCCTTCCTTCCTTCCTTCCTTCCTTCCTCCTTCCCTCCCTCCCCTCCCCTCCCCTCCCCTCTCTCTTTTCCTTCCTTTTTCCTTCTTTCCTTCCCCCCTCCCTCCCTCCCTTTTTCCTTCCTTCCTTCCTTCCTTCCTTCCTTCCTTCCTTCCTTCCCTCCCCTCTCTCTTTTCCTTCCTTTTTCCTTCTTTCCTTCCCCCTCCCTCCCTCCTTCCTTCCTTCCTTCCTTCCTTCCTTCCTTCCTTCCTTCCTTCCTTTCTTTCTTTCTATTCGATATTAGTCTGTGTGAAGTTTTATGTTCTCTTTAAAACTTTTAATAAAATTTATACTTAAAAAAAAAAGGAAAAGACTCAGCCGCCCACGCAGAGACCCCCCTTTCGCCGCTCGGGGTCCCAATCAGACTGAAGCAGCGAGAGCCCCAATGCCCCCCTTGCCCCCACCCGCTCAACCCTCCACCAGGTCGAGGGACGCCCCCCGTCCCCAGGCCGTGCCCACCGGCCGCATCTGCCTTGGGCGGGGGTCGGACTAAGATTCTATGATTCTAGGATCCGCCAGGGAGGGATACCCCCAGGCGCGCAGTCCCTCCACGCTCAAGCCGGGCTCCCCGCCCTCTGCACGTCCCCAGAGGCTCACCTGGACGCGGCCCCCGCCCGGGCCGAGCAGCCACTGGAGGCAGGCCAGCTGGCCGGTGGCGGCGGCGTCGTGAGCCGGCGTGGCCCCGTTGCGCGCCCGCCCGCGCCCCTCCAGCGCGGCTTCCTCCACCAGGTAGCGCAGGCAGCGCAGCTTCCCGGCGCGGGCGGCGTGGTGCACCGGCGAGGCGCCCAGCGGGTCCCGGAGCGCGGCCCGGGGCGCCCGCTCGGCCGGCGGCGGTGGCAGCAGAGCCTTCAGCGCCTCCAGGTCGCCCCGGCGGGCGGCTTGCAGAGCGCACTCCGCGGCCATGGCGCTCGCCTGGCGCCCGGCCGGCTCTGCTCGGGCTGCGGCGGGCGGAGGGGAGGACAGGGAGGGGAGGGGGACGCTCGCCCCGCCCCCGAGAGGCCCCGCCCCTCCTGTGCCGCGGGGGGGGGGGTCCTCCCGCCCCCTCCAAGCTGCTGCGCCTTCTTCTCCGCGCAACGCTCAGGGCCGGTTCTTCAAGGAGCTGTCCTTCAGGACCTGGATGCGCAGCCTCTGGGCATGCACAGAGGGCGCAGGCCAGCCTCGCAGGGTGGTCGGCGCAGGGATCTGGGCCCTGCACGAGGCCTGAAGCTGCTTTGAGGGGTCGGAGGTGGGTTGAGCCAGCCTGAAGGGGAAAGGGTGGTTCCGTGCTTGGAGAGGAAGCCAACAGGAGATGCAGGATGCAGTTGAACGGGGAGGTTGAAAAAACCTCCAACTCACTCCATTTTTTTTTTTTTTGGCATCAGGCTAAGAAAACTGTTTGACGGGAGCAAAGCTTGCAGAGGGAACCATATTTTCTCCAACTTGGAGGACTATCAAATTCTCCATTTCCAGCTGCAGTTTTAGCCATGATGTTGTTGATTCGTTCAGTCGCTTCCGACTCTTCGTGACTTCATGGACCAGCCCACGCCAGAGCTTCCTGTCGGCCGTCACCATCCCCAGCTCCCTCAAGGTCGAGTCCGTCCCCTCCAGAATATCATCCATCCATCTTGCCCTTGGTCGGCCCCTCTTCCTTTGGCCTTCCACTTTCCACTTTGCAGGCAAGAACTAACATGGAAAGGGTCGCCCAGCGGGTCGGAAGGCCTGGCGGAAACAGAATTAATCTATTTTGCAGGCATGCATAAAAAGAAATCCTTTTAAGATGCAGGTATGCATATTAATCTATTATGCAGGCATGCATAAAAAGAAAGCCTTTTAATATGCAGGTATGCATATTAATCTATTATGCAGGCATGCATAAAAAGAAAGCCTTTCTCCATTTCCAGCTGCAGTTTTAGTCATGATGTTGTTGTTTATTCATTCCGTCGTTTCCGACTCTTCGTGACTTCATGGACCAGCCCACGCCAGAGCTTCCTGTCGGCCGTCACCATCCCCAGCTCCCCCACGGTCGAGTCCGTCACCTCCAGAATATCATCCATCCGTCTTGCCCTTGGTCGGCCCCTCTTCCTTTGGCCTTCCATTTTCCCCAGCATCAGCATCTTCTCCAGGGTATCCTGTCTTCTCATTATGTGGCCAAAGTACTTCGGTTTTGCCTTTAATATCCTTCCCTCAAGTGAGCAGTCTGGCTTTATTTCCTGGAGGATGGACTGGTTTGATCTTCTTGCAGTCAGAATTTTCCTCCAACCCCACAGTTCAAAAGCATCTATCTTCCTTCGCTCAGCCTTCCTTATGGTCCAGCTCTCGCAGCCGTAGGTTACTACGGGGAATACCATTGCTTTAACTATGCGGACCTTTGTCGTCAGGGTGATGTCTCTGCTCTTAACTATTTTATCAAGATTTGCCATTGCTCTCCTCCCAAGAAGTAGACGTCTTCTGATTTCCTGGCTGCAGTCAGCGTCTGCAGTGATCTTTGCGCCTAGAAATACAAAGTCTGTCACTGCCTCCACTTTTTCTCCCTCTATTTGCCAGTTATATCCTAGTAGGTCTCTCATTGCTCTTCTTCAACCTATGCTATTTTTTGTTGTTTGTTCATTCAGTCACTTCCGACTCTTCGCGACTTCATGGACCAGCCCACGCCAGAGCTTCCTGTCGGCTGTCGCCACCCCCAGCTCCCCCACCTCCGTCACCTCCAGGATATCATCCATCCATCTTGCCCTTGGTCGGCCCCTCTTCCTTTGGCCTTCCACTTTCCCTAGCATCAGCTTCTTCTCCAGGGTATCCTTTCTTCTCATTATGTGGCCAAAGTACTTCCTTCGCTCAGCCTTCCTTATGGTCCAGCTCTCGCAGCCATAGGTTACTACGGGGAATACCATTGCTTTATTATAGCCATGATGACAATCCCCCTTTTCAGTATTCTCCCAACCCCCCCCCCCTTTTAAAAAGTGCAGAGGGTGTCAAATCTGAAGCCCCCGCAGGTCCAGATTTTGAGAAATTTATCCCAACACCCCAGAAGCTTCCGCAGCACACACCAAGCACCACAGAGCCTTTGCTGTTCACAGGGGGGGGGGGGGGGGGAGAAGGGAGCCCTGTTGGGTTTTTTTTTTTTTTTTTTGGCATTTCCCACAGCAAACAGCGAAGGCTGGATTTCTGCACCCAGATCTGGGCTGCCAAAATTGGAAGGATGGCTAGATGGCAGCAGGGAGAATTTAAAAATAATTTTTTTAGTTCTCTGCTGCCACCTGGTGGTCAACTCACTTGACTGCGGAATCCGGCTGGTTTAGCTGAAGCTTCTGAAGAAGAGAATTGAAACGGGGTTCTGAATTCCCAAGGGGCAGAGAGTGGGGGGGGGGGGATTCTCAAACTCTAGATCCGCAGTCATGTGTAGGGGAATGCGATGGGGCTGGAGACCCCCGTTTGAGTCTCTTTTCAACCATCGAGTGATATTAAGGTGGCTCCCCGGTGAATTTACTGCTTCTTTGGAGTTGCTGGACCCCCCCCCCCGGAAGAGTGGCGGTGGGGGGGGGCTGACGGCGCAACATTGCAACATCGTAATATCAGCTTTGGAAATTTCGGAGTGCAGAGGGCCCGAATAATAACAGTGTATTCCGCGTGTTTACTCCTTTTGACTATGCTGTGGACCTATAAGATCTTAGCAGACGCTAGTTGACCCCTTATAGTTCTGGTGGGGTCCTCCAAGACTTTTATCATCTTAAATAATCCCAAGACTTTTATCATCTTAAATAACCCCAAGACTTTTATCATCTTTAAATAATCCCGGAGTCAACAAGAGGATTATGAAGAAGGGGCTTGGTTTGGACGACGGTTCCTATTCTCCCCCATTGTTAGAGGTGGCAGAGACCTGGGTTCCCCCTGGTGTGAGAGTGGTATCCCTCCTGGGTGTGAGAGACCCTGGGGGAGGCCAGAGTTGTATGATTGTATATTAGAGCGCCCGCCCCTGAGTGAAAGACAGGTGGTGGGCAGGAGTGAATGGTGCCTCTTCGACCAGTGAGAGAAGCCGAAGGGGCGCGTAGTGAGTGTGGAGTGAGTGGTAGAGGGTGGTCAGGTTCTACTGGCGCCGAAAGCATATGCTGGTACGCTGGCGATCCTACTGCCCCCTGAGGTTGACTGAGTTAGGAAGATGTGTGCATGGGAGAGGGGCCCCCTGTTTCAATCTAGGGTCTTCGGAGGTCCGGTGGTGGAGGCAACTGGGCCTCGGAACTCTAGGGGCTCTGGGGCGGATTGTCCTATTGAAGTGGTGACGGGTCGGGGATGTTATGGCGGGAACCGGAGGGCAGGCCATCCTTGGGGAAGACACCCCCAGTGTTTATTACCGGTGGTGTGTTCCGGCCCTCCGGGTTCAAACCTAGGCCCTGGTCAGCGGATCCTCGAGTGCCCTGATCTCCAGCTGTTGATGCTTAATGCCAGGTCGGTTAATAACAAGGGCCCCCTCATATGTGATTTGATCGCGGAGGAGGGGGCCGACCTGGCATGTATTACCGAGACCTGGCTGGGCCCTGGAGGAGGGGTTGCCCTCTCGGAGATCTGCCCGGACGGGTTTCAGGTATGGCACCAGCCGAGACATCGGGGTAGGGGAGGCGGGGTGGCAGTTATCATTCGAGGGTCTATAGTGGCCTTCAGGGGCACGGCTCCACAGGTGGCCGGATGTGAGACTCTGTTCTTCAAGTTGGGTTCCCGAGAGCAGTTGGGAGTGTTGCTGCTGTACCAGCCTCCCTGCTGCGTAGCAACCTCCCTGCCCGAGCTGCTGGAGGCTGTTTCGGGGTTGGCGGTGGAATTCCCCAGACTTATAGTTCTGGGGGATTTCAATCTGCCGTCCCTGGGACGTGCCTCGGAGGCAGCTCGGGAGTTCATGGCTACCATGGGCCTGGTCCAGATTATTCGGGACCCGACTCGTGACAGTGGTCTCACTCCGGACTTGGTTTTCCTGTCGGAGCAATGGCAAGATGATCTGGGGGGAGAGCTGCATCTTTCCCCGTTGTCATGGTCAGATCATGCCCTGGTGACCCTGAGATTCTCATATGCTGCCCCACTCCGCAGGGAGGCTGGACCCATTCGTTTGGTCCGCCCCCGGCGACTAATGGACCCGATAGGGTTTCAGAGGGAGCTGGGGGTTATATCCGAGGATCTAATGCACGGTCAAGCGGAGGCCCTGGCCGCAGTCTGGAATAAGAGGGCGGCTGGGGCCTTGGACAGGATCGCGCCTATGCGACCTCTCTTGTCCCATCCGACCCGATATTCCCCGTGGTTCACGGAGGGATTGAGGGTACTGAAGAGGGTCAAGAGACGCCTAGAGCGCCGCTGGAGAAAGACAAAGACCGAATCAGACCGAACACAAGCTAGAGCCGCAGTTAAAGCCTACCTTGTGGCGGTAAGAGCGGCGAAACGTCAATATTTCTCCGCTCTTATTGCGTCCGCAGAATGCCGCCCGACGGCCCTGTTTAGGATTACTCGATCCCTCCTAGGTAAGGTGGGCCCGGTGACCCACCTGCAGGGCCGTGAGGAGGAATTTGCAGAGCATCTGATGGATAAAATCGCTCGGATTCGTTCTAAGTTAGACTCCAAGCGTGACGCGTGGTCTGGGGAGATGCCGAGGGAGCGTCTGTGCCCGGTTATCTGGGAACAGTTTGGTCCTGTTGGGCCCGAGGAAGTGGACAGGATCCTCCGGACTGTAAGGGCCACTACTTGTCATCTTGACCCATGCCCCTCCTGGCTGGTGAAAGCAGCCAGTGAGGTGACATGTGGCTGGGTCCATGCGATGGTTCTTGCATCCTTGGGAGAGGGAGTGTTTCTGGCGGCTTTTAAGGAGGCGCTGGTGCACCCCCTCCTCAAGAAGCCATCGCTGGACCCTACAGTGTTGGATAACTTTCGTCCTGTCTCCCACCTCCCCTTTTTGGGGAAGGTGGTTGAGAAAGTGGTGGCATTACAGCTCCAGAGGATTCTGGATGATACGGATTATCTAGACCCCTTTCAGTCAGGATTCAGGCCGGGATATGGGGTAGAAACTGCATTGGTCGCACTTACTGATGATCTCTGGCGGGAGCAGGATGGCGGCAGTGCATCCATCCTAGCCCTTCTTGACCTCTCAGCGGCTTTCGATACCATCGACCATGGTATCCTTTTGGGACGGCTTAGGGGGTTGGGGATTGGCGGCGTGGTTTTACGCTGGTTCAACTCCTTCCTCCAGGGCCGATCCCAATCGGTGGTAATAGGAGATGAGAGATCCGACCCTCGGCCCCTACTTTGTGGGGTGCCGCAGGGTTCGGTTCTCTCCCCTCTCCTATTTAATATCTACATGAAACTGCTGGGTGAGATCATCCGCCAACACGGGATGAGGTATCATCAATACGCTGATGATACTCAACTATATATCTCCATCCCGGGCGAGTTAAGTGATGCAGTGACTGCCCTTTCTCAGTGTCTGAAGGCTGTGGGGGCCTGGATGGGGAACAACAGGCTTCAGCTGAACCCTGGTAAAACGGAGTGGCTGTGGATTGATGGTGCCTCGAGATCCAGAGAGTTGTCATCTTTAGATCTGGGCGGGGTGGCACTACCCCGTTCAGACACAGTGCGGAACCTGGGGTTCCTTCTGGACTCACGACTCCTGCTTGAAGAGCAGGTGGCAGCCGTGGCCAGAAGGGCGTTTGTACAACTTCGAGTTGTACGCCAGCTACGCCCTTTCCTGGATCGGGAGGCCCTCTGTACAGTCACTCATGCCCTGGTCATCTCCCACATAGACTATTGCAATGCGCTCTACATGGGGCTACCCTTGAAGAGTATCCGGAAGCTTCAACTGGTCCAGAATGCGGCTGCGCGCTCAGTTATGGGTGCCCCAAGGTCGGCACATGTGACACCTCTGCTGCGCGAGCTGCATTGGTTACCGGTTTGCTTCCGGGTCCAATTCAAGGTGTTGGTTGTCACCTTTAAAGCCCTACATGGCATGGGACCAGGTTACCTAAAGGACCGCCTCATCCCCAGAGCATCGACCCGCTCCACCCGGTTATGCAGAGAGGGCTTGCTTCGGACCCCGTCTATAAGAGAATTCCACCTGACGGGGTCCAGGAGGCGGGCTTTCTCGGCAGTGCACCCGCCCTCTGGAATATTCTGCCCCTAGAGGTGAGGCTAGCCCCCACACTGATGACCTTCCAGAAACAACTGAAGACCTGGCTCTGCCACCTCGCTTGGGATGGGGGGAGTAATAGCTCCTCTTGGGGTTGGCTTGCTCCATAGGGTTCTTTAAAGCCTAACATCAGAGCCTCTTGGATCTTATATATTTAATTAAATTATGTATTCTATTTTATAAATTTTTATATGTTTTAATTGCTGGCTTGGTGTAAACCGCCCAGAGTCCCCTCCGGAATGGGGGGGAGATGGGCGGTGATATAAGTTGGAAATATAAATAAATAAATTAACCCAGTCTGCACTTTCCTACCTCGCAGGGTTGTACTGTGGATTCGCATCTTAAGCAGACCATCCTGTTTGCTGGGGGCCATGTGGTGGGTGGGGCTAAAGCAACCGGTGGGAGGAGCCAGGGCTACAGGTGGGTGGGGTCCATCTTCTCTCTCTCTCCTTAGCATCAGGTTGCAGAGAGAGGCGAGACTTCCCCGAAACTAAGCTCAGGGCCGGATCCAGACTTCGAACCGGATCCAGTTGCCGACCGGGGAATTCTGGGAGTTGAAGTCCACACGTCTTCAAGTGGCCAAGTTTGAGAAACCCTGAATTGGAGTGAGTCTCCAGCTATGGGATTCAGACTGAAATTTCTCTCGGGTTTTCATTTCTCTCTTGGATGAAGGAAGGAAGGGAATATTTTCCTGGTCTGCAGAGGATCCAGTACGGTGATCTGTTTGGGATGCTGGAATGCCACGTTGGGACCACAAGATGGCGATGAAGACCATCCATTAAAACCAGCCCGGCTCACTGGAGCTGGCTAGAATTTCTTCTCCAGCCGCTGCAAACCCTTCTCTTAAGCTGTCCTAAGTGCCCAAGAGTTGGACGGGCCTTCAGTGGTCCTGAGTCCAGCCCAGTGTCCAGTACAGGGAACCTCTAACCCTCCCAGAAAAATGGGAGTCCAGCTTCGTCTTGCAATCCTCCATAATTCCCGGTGGGAAGCCGTCCCATTGCTTCATAGCTGTCCCAGTCAGGAAATTCCTCCTGATTTCCAGCTATTTTTTTTCTTGACACCCACTGGAAAAAGTTTCAGCAACACTTTTCCAAGGCCTGAAAGCTCTGAGAAATGGAATTTTCCGGTATACAGGTAGTCCTCGCTTAACGACCACAATTGGGACCGGAATTTCGATTGCTAAGGGAAGCGGTCGTTAAGCAAATCAGACCCGATTTTATAACCTTTTGTGCAGCGGCCGTTAAGCAAATCACCGCGGGCGTTAAGCGAACCATGTGGTCGCTAAGCGAATCACACGGTTCCCCATTGATTTTCCTTGCCAGAAGCCGGCTGGAAAGGTTGAAAATGGCGATCACGTGACCGCAGGATGCTGTGACAGTCGTATGTGTGAGGACTGGTTGTAAATTGTTTTTTCCAGCACCGTCGTAAGTCCAAACCGTCACTAAATGAATGGTTGTTAAGGGAGGACTACCTGTAGGTCTTAAATACCTTGATAAGGTCCTGTATCAAGGAATATTGGCCACAATATTCATCTTAATTTTGATGTTCCCTGTTCTGTTTCATGGCTTTGTACTCCCTTGAACCCTTACCTAAGCAGGAAGACGGGGGTAGAAATTTGAAAATCAAAATAGTAGAAGTTCTTAGCCCAAAAGGACTTCTGTTGAGGAGAGAAAGGAAGCCCCCTTCTACAGTTTCAAGGTAAAACTAAGCTGAACTATTTTCTAAGTGAGGCAATCACTTTAGGAAATACAGGCAGTCCTCGCTTAACGACCACAATTGGGACCGGAATTTCGGTTGCTAAGCGAAGCGGTCATTAAGCGAATCCAACCCGGTTTTACAAGCTTTTTTTGCGGTGGTCGTTAAGCAAATCACCACGGGCATTAATTGAACCAGGTGGTCATTAAGCGAATCTCGCAGTTCCCCATTGATTTTGCTTGCCAGAAGCCGACCAGGAAGGTTGAAAATGGCGATCACATGACCATGGGATGCTGCGATGGTCATAAATGTGAACCAGTTGCCAAGCACCCAAATCATAATCATGTGACTGTGGGGACACTGCAGCGGTCGTTAAGTGTGAGGACCAGTTGCAAGTCGGTTTTTTCAGCACCGTCTTAAGTCCGAACCATCACTAAACAAATGGTTGTTAAGCGAGGACTACCTGTATAAAGCTTTGGAGGTGTCCCCCCCTGCAAAGATCTCCAAAATTTGTCACCTAATTGTAAAGTTGAATGTATCCCAAAGAGGAAATGATTACTGGCTGGGGAATTCTGGGAGTTGAAGTCTACATGTCTTAAAGTTGCCAAGTTTGAGGAACACTGATCTAAACCAGAGCTTTCCAAACTGTGTGTCGGGACACGTTAGTGTGTCGGTTGCAGTGTCTGGGTGTGTCGCGGCTGCTGCTGCCTCTGAGCCCTGCTAGGATTCCACGCAGGTCCTAGTGCCTGCCTTGTTCCCTGCTGCCTCCAAACCTGCTGTGATTCCGCGCAGGTCCTAGTGCCTGCCTTGTGCCCTGCTGCCTCCAAACCTGCTGTGATTCCGCGCAGGTCCTAGTGCCTGCCTTGTGCCCTGCTGTAAGAGTGTGTCGCGAAATGATGCCCTGCTGTAAGAAGCTTGAATCATGTCAACTGGATTTCTATTTTCTCAGTGGAAACGTTTCGCTCCTTATCCAAGGAGCTTCTTCAGTCTGAGCAAAGTTGGTAAGGGAATCCTAAATATGTTTCTAGGTAGCTGTGTGACCTTACACCTGGGGCTAGGTCATGGTTATATTGAGATGTTATTTTTAAGTCCTTTTATAGAAACATATTGACATGATTCAAGCTACAGACAATTCCACCTGGATGACTGAGAACCTTCATAGACCCTGCTGTAAGAGTGTGTCGCGAAATGATGCATGTCTAAAAAGTGTGTCACCAACACTTTTTTTTATTGTAGCCTCAAAGATCAGGTGGGCCCCTGAGTCCAGAAAAAATATGTGCTTTTTTTGCATCCCTTGAGGACGGGGGAAAATGCAGTTGTGTTTGGTTATACTCCAAGAATTGTCGTCCCGCTCCGAATTGTCCCACTAAAAGCCCAAAGTCACAGCAAATTCCCTTGGAGATGTTTTCCCCGCCACTGATGGAGAGAAGGCACCGCTCCAAAAATCTGATGAAGGAACCAACTTGGATTCCCCAAAAGTCTATGATGGTTCCATCTTAGCTTGAAGTTCCTTAACTTAACTCTCCTTTCTCAGCCAGGGTTCAGAAGAAGCCCAGGTGTCCACAATCCAAAAACCAAGATGGCTGCCATCTTGACTTTTTTGACCCCCCTACCCTTGAGAAGAAATCCACGGAGATTGGCATCTTGGCCGTTGAATCCTGCGCCTGGATGGGGCAGATATCTATTGGAACATATTGTCTGTAGCTTGAATCATGTCAACTGGATTTCTATTTTCTCAGTGGAAACGTTTCGCTCCTTATCCAAGGAGCTTCTTCAGTCTGAGCAAAGTTAGTAAAGGAATATTTAGGATTCCCTTACTAACTTTGCTCAGACTGAAGAAGCTCCTTGGATAAGGAGCGAAATGTTTCCACTGAGAAAATAGAAATCCAGTTGACATGATTCAAGCTACAGACAATTCCACCTGGATGACTGAGAACCTTCATAGACATATTGGAACATATTCAGCGTCCTGGCCGTTGGGCTCATCAATCACGCCGTGTCCAACCGCCGTCTGTTTCCAAGCTTCTGCAGGCCCCCGGCTTTTGAGAGACACGTCGCCCTTCTAAAGTGGGTGGGTGGGAGCCCTTGAGAAGTAGGGGGGGATGTCAAATGAGGGGGGCATGCAAAAATCAGGCAGGGCCGGGCATGCAAAATAAAACCCCAAGAAGCAGTTAACCACCCTCTTAACAGGCACAGATTAGCCGCCTCAGGGCAACTGTGCCTGTCCCATCCCCGCTGGCATCTGTGTCCCTTGAGGAATAGAAGGAGTGGCTGCAGCAGGAACCACTGAGGACCCTTGAGGAATGGCCCCAACAGCACAAAAGCCCCCCCCCCAATGCTCCTGACCCCAGGGGAGCAGATTAACAGCCTTGGTATGACATGGATGGCTCAATTGTGGGAGGGGGAAGCAAAGGCCCCAAGCTTGGCTGGCGTGGCTTCTGGGGAAAAACAGTGGAGCTGTTACGGCCCCCCAGGGGACAGAAACCGATTCTCATTAGCCAGGCCGGTCAGGCATGCTCCAAAATGCTGGATGCCAAATGCTCCTGGCCGATGATTGGGGTCCGACTTGTTCAATGGGGCAGGCTTAACCAAGTTCAAAATTCAATTTATTATGGTCGTAGACCAGTACAAGCAGAGTCTTCAGTGTGTGTGTGTGTGTGTGTGTATTATTATTATTATTATTATTATTATTAATCAAATTTATCACCACCCATCTCTACCGCAGTAGACTCTGGGCGGTTTACAATAAAATATTAAAATTAAAAAAACACCTATAAATAATTAAAATACAATATCATAATAAATAGAAATATAAAAAATCCAGAGGTTGGTAAGATCTTAAAAGGAGGTTATTACTAAGCTAACCACCCCCAGGAGGAACTATCACTTCCTTCCATATATATATCTTAATAGATAATAAACGAAATGAAATTTAAGACAAAGTTAAAATACATTTATAAAACAACCTAACTACCGTCTATGAGTGAGGTGCGTTCTATGACGCCAAAGCTGCTTTTGCGCCACCCAACAATGTTTTGGCACGGTTGAGTCTGACGAATAAACCCCGAATGCTGGGCTTGGTTTGTCGTTCCTGTTTGCAAGTCGAAAGGGAGGGTGGGGGATGGACCCTGAGGCGGGTAGGGGGTGGAAAAAGTGTCATGCAAACCTATCCCAGAATCCTTTGCCTTGAAACCTGTTCTAGTCCATTGCAAAGAATTCTGGGAAATCTCTCTCCCGCAGCCAACAGAAATCCTGCATGGGTTATCAATGACAGATGATAAATTATGGTCTAAGTTATAAACTATAATTCCCTCCCCTAGAAAGAAGAGGGGGAAAGGAGACAATTCCAGAGTCATTTGCATGGAGGATACATCTCTAATTATTTTTGCATCTATTACTGCCCTCTCTTTCCCAGATGTCTGTCTCCTGTCAAAAGTTGGCTTGTCCCACAGTGTAAAGAGATTCTGGGGCACAGCCTTAATTTTAGAAGAGAATAAGGATCCAGAAAAAGAGTCGGATTTGTATGCACACTTCAGACTTAATTCATTGCTTACAGTAAATGGCTTTCTTTCCTGTGAACTGACATCCGAGCCAATGGTGTTAGCACCCAGAGGACTAGCCTCTTGGCATCTCAGATTGAAGAGCATAATAGGAATAAAACCATATATTTGTCCCTTGCTCGGTTGGCAATTTAACCTGGAGGAGTTTAAGCTGTAATGATAATATCTGAGTTCAAATGGCCACACGCTTCCCTGAAAGAGGGCCAATGCGAAATGCTTAAGTTTTAATTGGATTGCCACGTACATCTCATTACAATTAAATTAATGAACCTGAACAATTTTTTCCTATTGGATTTACAAAAGAGGCTTGTTAAAGCCTTGAAGAAGTCTGTGTGATGGGACAAAGAGGAAATGAAGAGAAATCAAGTCCTACGACAATATTTGAATTAACTAAAGATTAAGACTGTTAGAAGTAAAAGGAAGGTATATAAAGTTGGTTTGTTTGATCAAGGTTAAAACAAGATATGTTGTTACTTCTGGCAACCCTTTATGGGCTTTCTGCTGACACCAGGACTGAGAAGATGATGCTGGCTGGGGAATTCTGGGAGTTGAAGTCCACATGTCTTAAAGTTGCCAAGTTTGAGAAACACTCCCAAATGCACCCACAATGGAGGAGTGGATTGCTGAGATTATGGAATTGACGGAAATAGCAAAATTGATCTGTTTGATCAGAGATAAGACAAACAAGTACTTTTTTCAGAGACTTGGAAACCGTTTATGGACTTTTTGCTGGAAATGGGGAAAAATGAACAGGTGATTTATGGGTTTCCTGATTGAAAAGGGTTAAATATGGGAAGAAGAGAATTGGGATGTAGTTTTAAAGAGGGAGGAATTAGGATAAGATTGTCTGTAACTGCCATAAAGAAGATTGGAACTCGCTTCTTTATAGATCTTTTCTTCTATTTGTATCTCTTTCTATACTCTTTATTTTCTTACTTCACATTTTTCTCTTTCTTTTCTTTTCTTTTCTCCTTTATTTCTGTGAAAAATGTCCAATAAAAAACAAATACTCAAGTAAATAAATAAATAAAGGCTGACTCAATTTTGTCTTTTTTTTTTTTGCTTTGCTCTGGATTATTCATGTTTCATCTTTTATGTCTCTGAAAAACTTTCAATAAAAAGGAAATATTTTATATAATAAATAAATAAAGCTCCCAACGCCCCACGCCCCCCTCAGAGGATGGCACCGAGGCACGTCGGTCGAGTTACGTTTTTCTTTTCTCTACTCTTAGTCTGTATTATTCAGGTTTATCTTTTATTTCTGTGAAAAAAGTTCAATAAAAATTAAATATTAAACATAAATAGATAAATAAAGCCCCCAACGCCCCCCAGCAACCCTCAGAGGATGGCACCGAGGCACGTGGGCGGAGCTAAAACCCCATGGGTCGCCCCCCCCCCCCTGCACCATCTTGGCTTGGGATGCTCTTATGGGTCTCGGAAGCTCAAGGCCATTAATATCATCCCCCGCTCCCCCCCAATGGCTTCACCCCAACGGTTTAGGGCCGGCGGCCAGATGGCCCGGCCCGCGCGTCTTCAGCACCCTGGAGAGCGACGGGGAGAGGCGCCACGCGGCTGGGCCGACCCCGCGCCCCCAAGCGCGCCTCCCACCCCCCGCCCCCCAAAAAAGGAAGGAAGCCAACGACGTGCGTGTTGTTGGGCAGGCGTCGTAGGTGCCACAACTTGCCAACCCAGCTGCCACGGAGCAAGCTGGGAAAGTTCAGAAGAGCTGGCCTTGATGAGTTCTGGGATGGGAGACCACTGGGAAATCCCAGCGCGGGAGACTAGACGAGAGCGGGGGACTGATAAGCTGGTTCAGGCCCTGTCTGGGTTCATATGGTCATCCTCAACTCACCAGCGGGGAAACTCACCAAGTGGGGAACTCCCCCAGGTTCGCAAATCGTGTGAAACGCAGCCTCTGAGAAAGAGGGGAGAGCGGGCAGCGCTCGCCCCCAATTCCTCGCTCTGTCCCGCATTGAAGGAAGAGGACGACCCGGTGGGCACCGTTTGGGCATCATCCAACCTCACCCAGCACTTTCAGGGGTCACCGAGCGCCAGCCAGTCCCCTTTTGGAAAGGCGGTCGTGGCCGCGAGTTCCGCAGGCCAACGCCGCGCTGGCTCCGGAGTGCCTTTGGAAGGCGCCGATTGGAGGAAGGGGAGGGTGGGGCGGGGCGGGACCTGCGCCCCAAGGGGGCGGGGCCGGGCGGGTATAAAAGGCGCCCGTCGGGCGGGCGAGGCCAGTTGCGGTGCCGCTTATTCCGCCGCGCCGTCGGGGGTGGGGATCGGCCGGGATGAGTCCGGGCAGGAAAAGCGGCGAGGCCTCGGAGCTGCGGAAGGTACGAGCGGGCGAGAGACGAGCCTTGCCCCCCTTGCCCGGCCTGGCCTGGCCGCCGGCCTGACCGCCGGCCTGACCACCTTCTCCCTTCTCCTCTCTTCCCTGCAGAGCCTCAAGCCGCTGATGGAGAAGCGCCGCCGGGCGCGCATCAACTGCAGCCTCGGGCAGCTCAAAACGCTCATCCTGCCCCTGGTGGGCAAAGACGTGAGTAGCGCCCCCCGCTGCGGACGCTCGAGCACCCACTTGCTAGCGGGAAACGAGGCCCGCGGGATTGCCGGCCCCTTCCCCGCCCGCCGCGATCCGGGAGGAGAGATCGTTATCCCTGCACTGTTCGCGTTTCTAGCAGCAGGGGAAGGCAGAGGCTGCCTGGAGCAAAGGATAAAGAATATAAGGCCCCAAGAGAGAGAGAGAGAGAGATCCCAAAGCCCTTGGTAGCTGGATTCACCGAGTATGCAAAACTAGGGGGGGAAGAGGTTTTGGGCTCAGCCATCAGCTTGACCCGTATTAAGTGGGACATGGGAGATCATCTAGTCCAGCCCCCTGCCCAGCACAGGAGTCCAGAACGCTTGGGTGCTGCGAATGTGAATACAGCCATTGCCTTTTGGATTTAGGGATCAACGCTGGGAGGGAGGGAGGGAGGGGGGGGGAAATCATCCTGGATCCCAGAATTTGGTAGTGTTTGCACACCCATGTGCAGACACACCTCCCCACTCGCATATTCAAAATATAGCAATACGACAGTAATGCTTACAAGTAATAATTCCAAATTTGGAGGTACAGTGCCTCTGAGCATGGAGGCTCTACACACTTGCTTTGGCCCTCCCTGTGTCCCGTGTCCCTCCCTTGGATTCCATGCAGTGTGAGGACATGCGCACCTCTGCTGCTGAGGCCCCAGAGCCTCCATAATCCATGCGGGGTGCTTGGACTGTGACTTACCGGCAGGGTCGGTGATTTTCCGTCTTTTCTGCATCTCAACACAATTCATTCTCCCTTCTTTTCCAGAGTTCCAGCTATTCCAAGCTGGAGAAGGCGGACATCTTGGAGATGACCGTCCAGTTCCTCAAAGAATTGCCAGCGCCTGGTGGCACGCTTCCAGGAGGTGAGGGAAACACGGGTCGCACGCGTTAGTGTCTGCGGCCTCCTATTTGCTCGGCAAATTGAAGAATCCAACCCCACTCGGCAGCAGAGGCGTCTGAAAAACCCTGCCCTGGTGTGGTTTCAACTTGGTCACTTTGGCACCACTTCGAAGCCAAACACCAGCTTGTTGCGTTGGAGTAATTGTGTGAACGTGCTCAAGTCGTGGACAAAAAAACTAGCTTGTTGGAAAGGCTTGCTTGAGCAGGATGCAAAAAGCAAGAAAGCGGAAATCTTCCCCAAA
This sequence comes from Charina bottae, assembly GCA_023362775.1. Taxonomy (NCBI): domain Eukaryota; kingdom Metazoa; phylum Chordata; class Lepidosauria; order Squamata; family Charinaidae; genus Charina; species Charina bottae. The sequence continues at coordinate 1,476,224 of JALMGJ010000062.1, read as the reverse complement.
ATGGGATTTTCAGGGAGATACCCAAGGCTGGTGGCACCTGTTTTGCCCTCAGAGAATGCCAGTTAAAAACTCAGTGGCTGGGTTGGCATAACAGGTTGAGTGTAACGTGGGCAATCCAGCCGCTCTGTGTTAACGTGCGCTGCAGCCTCGGCCATGACGTGGCTTACTTATTAGAGCATGGCATATTATGCAAACTCAGCCGCTGACTCCTTTTAACCTGAGTTGGGGGTTAGGTGTGTGGTGCAAAACCAACAAAGCGAAGGAATGTTGCAATTGGGGGTGGGAAGCAATTTGGATCGGGAAGAGACACTCCCAAATAATGGGAAACAATCTCCAAGCTGGTGCCCTCCAGGTGATTGAGGGAAAGATTGCTATTGATAGGGAGGAAAGGAGAGAGAAAAATCTTGGATGAGACAAAATAGCTATGCTTCAAACTTTATTTTGAACGTGACAGTTCAGTGCAGATTGCACCACCATCATCCTAGTGAAATGGATTTACTGTAAACATTGGGAGCAAAGTGATATAAATGTTAGACTTTCCACTAAAGGATCCCAGGAACCATTTATTAGCGAGGTTTTATTCGCCATGGACGCATCGGTGCAATTTTCTTGGCAACCCCACCAAAGTGGATCTCCTGGTGGTCTCCCATCCAAGGACAATCCAGATCTGACTCTGTTTGGCTTCTGAGCCCAAACCAGATTAATGGCTAATGGGGAGGTTAAACAAAATCCCAGAAAATAAAAATGCAGGTAAGAAAGCTGGGTCAGACTACTAAACCCATAATCTCTTATTGTTACTTGGTGGCCATGGTGACTGCCAGTTTGAGTGCAACATGTCAGAAGCATGCCAACCGGGAAAGCTGGAGTCTGCCTCCCCGAACGTTTCTCAGAGCTCACTGTCCATCTTCATCCTCTGCTTAAAAAGCAAATTATTCACCATCTAAAAACTTTCTAGCCTAAGAGAAACCTGGGGCTGTCTTTCAAGCTGACCTCAAGCCCATAAGTGCTTTGGTGCTAATTAACCGGCAGAAATGCGACAGGTTTAAAGCGCTCCTAGATTTTGCAGTCTGCGAGATGTGTGTCTGAATTAGAATTTTTTTTTAATGCAAGGAAGTGAACTCTGATAGGAACAGGAGAGGGAAAAATAGTAAGTTTGGATGTTATTCGCCTGCATTATGGCTTTTTCAATAATTTAATCTCCATGGCTTTTTCCTCCCTTCCTGATCAATGTTTCTTACCGGTCCCTGGTTTGAGTCTTTTAAGTTTTCAAAAAGCAAATCATTTTGCAGCACCGTAATGCTTAACCTGTCTTTTTACAGGTAGTCCTCACTTAACGACCATTTAACAATGCTCCAAAGTTACGACGGCCTCGGAAAAAGTGCTTTACGACCTGTAATCGCACTTACAACTGTCGCAAACCCCTGTGGTCACTGATCACAATTTGGGCACTTGGCAGCTGGCTCGCATTTACGACCAGTTGCAGCAACCTGCGGTCACGTGATTGCGATTTGCGACCTTTTTTTGCTGGTTTCTAGCAAAACACATCCATTAGGGAAGCGGGATTCGCTTAACGACCATCGTAAAAATGGTCATAAAATTGGGTCCAGTCATGTGGTGACTCGCTTAACCGCTTAACAACTGGTTTTCTGGCCCCTGTTGTGATCGTTAAGTGAGGACTACCTGTATTTCATGGCGAGGCACGTTTTGTTTGCCAGATACAGGGAGGGCCAAGTGGTTGGGTGAATTAATAATCGGAATCATAGTTGTCATGCCGCCTATTAGCAATCATGCTAGAATCGTTGATGACGGTGTTGTATTTTCCATCCTGCTCCACAAAGAGGCAGCGGCATTTTGGGAGGGGTGGTGTAGGGGATCAAAATCTGCAAGAAGGCAGGTGCGACGTCGACGTCGAAACTTTGCTGGTGACGTCGCACCTGCCTTTTTCAGGTTGTGATCTCTCCCTCTCCCGCACAGGAGACCAAAAGGGGGATTTCATGCTTGGCCACCCAGCCCAAACTTGGATTTTGTCACCGTCACAGCCTTTGGTCATTATTCGGCAGTCGTCGGTGGGTGACTCGATTTTTTTTGTTCTACAGGCTCTGCGGATAGCTACTGCGCAGGCTACCAGACCTGTCTCTCGCAGCTCATGACGCTTCTCCCGAAATACAGCCTTTTGAGCCAAGATGCTTGCGGCCACCTCTTGGCCCACCTCCAGCAGGCTTCCAAGGAGTGCCCCTGGCATCGCGACTGCACAAACTCTGCAAAAGACTTGGCCCAAACGCCGCATGCAGGAATGCCCCCGTGCCCAGGCAGAAGAGCCCAAGAAGACTTTTGGCTTTGTTCCCCTGCTGCACGACCTCCGACCCTGTGGAGACCCTGGTAGAGGAGGAGAATCTCTGAAATGCCCAGCTTGGGACTTACTTATACTCCCCCTCTGCCCCCAAATGTGCCAGCTTTGCCCCATGCTGTGGAAGACCGCTTGACGTAGCTCTGCATGACTGCCTGATCCAGCTTCCCATTCAGCATAGATTCCTATATTCGGGCTGTGTTTTTGACTGTTTCAATTGCACTCAGCTTAAGACAGAGGCTGAATATAGGAATCTATGTTGAATGGGAAGCCGGAATGGGCCATCATGCAGAGGTGCACCAATTTTTTTGTTTTGTTTTAAACAAAAGCATATGGGTAAGTTCTCACAGTTAACAAAACTCAGAATGGAAATTCCGTGTCTTGCTTAATTTAGAGCAGTGTTCCTTAACCTTAGCAACTTTAGCTGGCTGGGGAATTCTGGGAGTTGAAGCCCAGACGTCTTAAAGTTGCTAAGGTTGAGAAACACTGATTTAGAATCAGCTTTTGGAAATCAAGGGAGCCAGTTTGGTGTCGTGGTTCAGGCACCGGGCTAGAAACCAGGAGACGGTGAGTTCTAGTCCCGCCTTAGGCACGGAAGCCGGCTGGGTGACCTTGGGCCAGTCCCCCTCTCTCAGCCCTAGGAAGGAGCCAATGGCAAACCAGGAGACTGAGAGTTCTAGTCCCGCCTTAGGCATGAAAGCCGGCTGGGTGACCTTGGGCCAGTCCCTGTCTCTCAGCCCTAGGAAGGAGCCAATGGCAAACCAGGAGACTGAGAGTTCTAGTCCCGCCTTAGGCACGAAAGCCGGCTGGGTGACCTTGGGCCAGTCCCTGTCTCTCAGCCCTAGGAAGGAGCCAATGGCAAACCAGGAGACTGAGAGTTCCAGTCCCGCCTTAGGCATGAAAGCCGGCTGGGTGACCTTGGGCCAGTCCCTGTCTCTCAGCCCTAGGAAGGAGCCAATGGCAAACCAGGAGACTGAGAGTTCTAGTCCCGCCTTAGGCACGAAAGCCGGCTGGGTGACCTTGGGCCAGTCCCTGTCTCTCAGCCCTAGGAAGGAGCCAATGGCAAACCAGGAGGCTGAGAGTTCCAGTCCCACCTTAGGCATGAAAGCCAGCTGGGTGACCTTGGGCCAGTCCCTGTCTCTCAGCCCTAGGAAGGAGCCAATGGCAAACCAGGAGACTGAGAGTTCTAGTCCCGCCTTAGGCATGAAAGCCAGCTGGGTGACCTTGGGCCAGTCCCTGTGTCTCAGCACTAGGAAGGAGACAATGGCAAACCAGGAGTCTGAGAGTTCCAGTCCTGCCTTAGGCACAAAGCCAGCTGGGTGACCTTGGGCCAGTCACACACACTCAGCCCTAGGAAGGAGCCAATGGCAAACCACTTCCGAAAAACCTTCCCAAGAAAATTGCAGGGACCTGTCCAGGCAGACTCCAAGAATCGGACATGATTGAACGGATTTAAAAAAAAATTGGAAATTGGGGGGAGAAATTATTTTACACTTTCTACCTTCTTTGCTTTGGGGCCAGAAATCTCTTCTCACACACCCCCCCAAAAAAAAACCCCTTTGTGGTTACAAAGCAAGCGGGCTACAGGCCAGTAAAACTCCGTGGGTGCTACGTTATTGTTCTCACCTAGTTTGTCACTTGCACAAAAGTTGGCACACCTGGTGCCAAAGACTAAACAGCACTTTAATTCTTTGTATATTTGTATGTTTGATACCCAATAAAGATGTCTGAATTGGTTTTGAAACCAGTCTCGGTTACTCACTGCTTTAAACCTGATCCTTCAGCCTGTCGGAAGACAGTGTTGTTAATAATACGGTGCTTGAAAATATTGGTTCCCGTCGGACGTTTTTGGATATCCAAAAATGAGTTTTAATGGGGGCAGGAATGATGGGTTTTGCACATCATGTTTCATTTACTCCCAGGGCATGCAAGGTTTTATGATCAACCCAGAATTATTCTGCCAAAAAAAAAAAAAAAATCTGGCTCCCTCTTAAAAATTTGAGAGGAAGGGAGGAATGACCTGGAATATAGCAAGATTTCATTTTTAAATAGATTTTTTCAAAGTGTTTGGGATGAATTAAAGCCATAAGGAACTGGGGCTCTGTTTGGTTTCTTTAAGCCGCTCATCGGAATTGAACTGAATTTATCTAAAGATTTTTCTCTGTAGGTGGGATGATGTCATTTTAGTGGGGGAAGGAGTGACTTAAGAGAGGAAATCTAGAAGCTAAGGAATCTCTCTGCTTTAATTTCCTGCTTCTCCTGCTCCAAGAGAATTCCCTGCAAGGTTTGGAAGCAACTCCCCTTTTAATGGTTTGCATGGCAAGAACTGGTATTCAGATAGACTGCCCCTGAACGGGGAGGCTCCCCTTAGCTCGGGTGATTTGAAATGGCCAATTGACCAAGATTTGAATTCTTCACCGCTTAGTGATGCACAAACGATTGGTCCATGCAAATGACGCTCCGTTGCCTTTGTGAGCTCGGAAGGACGGATTTTCACTTTACGGGGAGAAGAATCTCTTTTTTTCAATCTTTTCATTGCATTCTCTCTAAAGACGAGTAGTTGCAAGTAGTCCTCACTTAATGACCATTTGTTTAGTGACGGTTCAGACTTACGACAGTGCTGAAAAAACCGACTGGCAACCAGGCCTCACACTTAGGACCGTTGCAGCATCCCTGCACTCACATGATCACAATTTGGGCACTTGGCAACCTGTTCGCATTTACGACTGTCGCAGCGTCCTGCGGTCACGTGATCGCCATTTTCGACTTTCCCAGCCAGCTTCTGGCAAGCAAAATCAATGGGGAACCGCGTGATTCACTTAATGACCACATGGTCCACTTAATGACCACAGTGATTCACTTAACGACCATCACAAAAACGGTCATAAAACCGGGTTAGATTCTCTTAATGACCACTTCACTTAGCAACCGAAATTCCAGTCCCAATTGTGGTTGTTAAGCGAGGACTACCTGTACATCCACGTGCAATCCAGACATCTACAATAGAATCTGGTTTCCTCCTTCCGACCTCGACAAGCAAAAGATGGAATTGATTAGGAAAAAGACACGATCTGGGCCACCGTTCTGGTGAGCCTCAAAGGATTGATTGTACCTGTCCAATCGCAAGATTCCTCACCCAAACATGGGCCTAATCTTGTTCTGCGATTTGCAGCTGCACCGAAATTTCATGGCCATGTTTGAATATGTGGCAGCTGGTTTGGTTTTGGCTAAGCCAAGAGAGACCCCCGAATCTTAGACATTTCAAAAAGCTATTGGTTTAGCAACTGTCCCAACATGTTTTGCAAAGCAAAGGAGTCTGCCTCCCCCCAACCCCAATCAGGACTTCTGACAGCTATTTATCAGTCATGTGTCGGGCAGTTCCGCAGGCGCTAAGGCACCGCCCTTGTTCTACATAGGCCTCTTTCTAGCCCCGTAATTGCTTTTTGATGGCTCACTTGGAAAGTTTCAAATGCAGACAGGTTATTATTTGGGCGTCTCCCTTTCGGTTGAATTGCATCCCTTGGCTGCTCCTTTTCTGGAAGGGGAGACGTTAATGAAGGAGATGTTTCAGGAGAAAGTCTGATTTTGAGAGACCAGCCATTGCGTCATACTCAACAAATTGGGCGGACTGGATTTTTTTGTAGGGTTTGTAGGGTTTGTAGGGCTGCCCAATGACTCACAATTATTTATATTTTTTCGCTTCTTCCCCAATGCCCCACGATCTCTCACCTGCTATTCTTCTACCCATTGGAGTCATAGATTCGTGGGATCCTAGAGTGGAGGGGATCCCCAGAGGCCATCTTGACTAACGCGCTGCTCAGGATATGCATGGGGTAAAGTTAGGCTGACCATACATATTTCCTTGAGACAAAAACGGGACATTGGGATGGCAAAACGGGACGGGGTCTTATGTAATATTCCGTATTCATGAAAAAGACAGGGGTCCCCGCCCCCTGGTCCGCGCGATTGGCTCCCGCTTGCAAACCCCGCCCCCGGTCCCTCCTTTGCCGCACGCTGATAGGCAGGAGGGATTCCTCTTCCAGGCTGCCCCCAATCGGCAGCTCCGGCTCGGATCCTCCTTCCGCGCCATTCCCGCCGGGTTTAAAAAACGGGACAAAACTGAGATTTTTATCAAAACGACGGGACGGTTAAAAATGCTAAAAAAAACGGGACTGTCCCATTCAAAACGGGACGTATGATCGGCCTAGGCAAAGTCTGCTCAGGAATTTCAGACTATCTAGCCTCCACTTTCATCAGGCGCACTTCCAGCACTGGGAATCCATCTTAAGAATTCGGGACAGGCTCAAAGAAGGGGGGTGAAAGTGATTGGGGATTGGAAATCAGCCTTGCGGGGACAGAGCGGTGGAATTTGAAATGTTCGTGGAATGAACTGCCTTGAGAGAGGAGGCCTGTTCTCCTGCGTGAGTCACTGCTCACCTCCCTCCAGTCACTAACACAAGCTACCCATCCTTCTTCTGGTATTCTCACCGCATTTGCAGAAAGTCTCGCTCCGGAGCCTTAAAGCATTGCCGCTTGCAATTGTTCCTGGAACCCAATCATGGGATCGTGAGGGCCATTTAAGTCAAAGAGATCCTCATTTTTTAGAAGCTTAGGCTGCGTTCCTGTGCCGTGGGACTGTTTAAAGGGCAGCCAGCCAAAAGTAAATGGGTGGGAGAGGACTCGAAATATCAGCAGTGGATTTCCAGGTGTGCAGAAATAGATTGAGTTGCTGAGCTAATAAGCTAGAAGAAGGAGAAGGAGAGGGAAGGAAGGAAGGAAGGAAGGAAGGAAGGAAGGAAGGAAGGAAGGAAGGAAGGAAGGAGAGGGGAAGAGAGGAGGGAAGGAAGGAAGGGGAAGGGCAAGGGAGGAGAAGGAAGGAAGGGGAAGGGGAAGGGGAAGGGGAAGGGGAAGGGAGCAGGGAAGGGGAAGGAAGGAAGGAAGGAAGGAAGGAAGGAAGGAAGGAAGGAAGGAAGGAAGGGGAAGGGGGAGAAGGAAGGAAGGAAGGAAGGAAGGAAGGAAGGAAGGAAGGAAGGAAGGAAGGGGAAGGGGGGAGAAGGAAGGAAGGAAGGAAGGAAGGAAGGAAGGGGAAGGGGGAAAGGAAGGGGAAGGGAGAAAGGAAAGGGAAGGGGAAGGGAGGAAGGGAGGAAGAGGAAGGGGAAGGGGAAGGGAGGGAGGGAGGAAGGAAGGAAGGGGAGGGAGGGAAGGAGGAGAAGGAGAAGGAGAAGGAGAAGGAGAAGGAGAAAGAATGGAGGAGAAGGAGAAGGAGAAAGAATGGAGGAGAAGGAGGAAGGGAGGGATGACTGAAATATTTCGGGAAGCCAGTGCATGCATCTGATGGCCAGCGCCTGCCTTCAAGAACCAGTTCGTGCCAATTTCCCAGGTCCTTAAATTCAGAGCCCAAAAAACTCTGGAGAACATGCCACGATAGGTATATTTTTCGGCCATGTTACGAGTTGTTGAGTTTTAACTTCGTTAGCGGCCCGGAGCCGCTCTCGCAAGACGGGCGGCCATGAAGTTGATCCTCCTCCTCCTCGCCAACGTCCAGCAGAGTTTCGGACGTTCGATTCTTCCGCCGCCGGTGCAGCTCAAACCAAACCCTCTGCGGAGGGTCCCAACTTCGCTCTGGCTTTCAAGTCACGCGTGGGCGCGAACTTGGGCGTGTTGTAGGTGTGTTTTCCTGGGTGCGACACAAAATCCCTCCATCAAAGCAACAACACAACACGGGGGCTTGGCAAGTGAGATCAGCCTGTCCTTGAAGGTTTGCCTAAAGGAGAAATTCCCCGGCAAATTTCAGGCTGGAAAAACAATGCGTCTGCAACTTTGGGGAAGGGAAGTGTGCCCTTTTTCCAACCAGCTTTCCCATTCGGGAATTCACATGTGCATTTAATCAATTATTTATTTATTATATAGTTTATTATATGATTTAACAAATTATTAATTTATTAAATGGGTTTTATCACTTAATGTTGTTATTATTATTATTTGTTGTGTTGTATTATTTATTAATTTGTTTTAAAATTAATTCCATTAATTTATTATTAAATTTATATGACCGCCCATCTCCCCCAAATGGAGATTAAACGTATTAAACGTTATTAATAATTAAAATTATAAATATGATTAATAAAAAATAAAAAATAAAATTATTAATAATAAAATAAATTATTATTATTCTTCCCAGCTACCAGGCTGGCCAGATGCCTTTTTAAAGAAAAAGAGCCGGTGATGCATCTGGGAATAATATCTGCTGTAGTTCCCAGCACAATGCAATTTCCAGGAGGAAAAAAAAACAGGGTTTTTTTCCTATAGATTTGCCCAATTCTTGATGCAGCTGTCACTAAGCAGCCGAGACGCTGTTTTGCAAGCTGAAGCTCCTGCAAAATTCAATTTGGGGCCAGTTTGCAGGTAGTATGACTTGAAAAAAAAGTCCCAGTGGAGTTAATGGGGGGGTGGCAGGATTTGGTGTGGATTTGGAAGTCTCAACTGCTGGTGCCAGGGTCCACCTGACTTGTAAAATTTAATTTTAGAATTGGAGCGTTGAAAGGGTCCTGCAAGGATATCTAGCCCAACCCCTGATTTCTCTGAGTCCTCATTAGTGGGCACAGTATTCTGATTAAGACAGAGTAAATCAGACTTGATAGTTTATTTATTTATTTAATTTATATTACCGCCCATCTTCCCCCAAAGGGGGAACTCTGGGCGGTTTACAATAAAACCGGAATTAAAATACAAAACAGATCCCAATGGAAGTGGAATAAATATATAATATCATTATAATTATTAAAAGATATAAATAGAATAGAATGAAATGAAATCTAGATGGCTACAGTTCTTCCTCAAATCCTGAGCGCAAGGGCCGTTCTCAATCCATTCTAGTTCTAGTTCATTCTATTTCTTGTTCAGTCGTTTAGTCGTGTCCGACTCTTCGTGACCCCATGGACCATAGCACGCCAGGCCTTCCTGTCCTCCACTGTCTCCCGGAGTTTGCTCAAGTTCATGTTCGTTGCATCGGTGATGCTATCTAACCATCTCATCCTCTGCCGTCCCCTTCTCCTTTTGCCGTCCGTCTTTCCCAGCATCAGGGTCTTTTCCAGGGAGTCCTCTCTTCGCATTAGGTGGCCAAAGTATTTGAGCTTCAGCTTCAGTATCTGTCCTTCGAATGAGCAGTCAGGGTTGATTTCCTTCAGGATTGACTGATTTGACCTCTTTGCAGTCCAAGGGACTCTCAAGAGTCTTCCCCAGCACCACAGACTTGATAGAGGGGGCGGTTATTAAATACATATACAACTGAGGGAACCATTGGAATGACGAAATTCAATTTTAACTCAAGACCAGTTCACACGAATGTCTTGGTGGACCAAGCCCTTTAATGCCTCTTGGCCGCATCTCGGAAAACCACGTTGACTGTGAAGCCCGGGATGTTCTAGACATCAAATTAGGAGTTGCAAATCCGGTTCTAATTAATTGGGACACCAGAAAGACCCAGAGATGACTGCAGCCAAAGTGACAGGTAAGATTAAAACACCCTGCAGACTTTTCTCATGCAAATTGTCGCCGAGTCGAGCGGCCAGGGTTCAGCAGCAAGGAAGAGAGTCACAATTGCTTAATTACTGGCTCTCGCCACCCCAGGCTGACGCAAAAATATTTCCCCATCAAGAAAGGCAACAGGGAGGGAACCCAGCTGGCTGAAAAGGATTAGAAAATTAAAACTTAACAAGGGAGGTTTCCCTCCACTCTCGTAGCCGAAGGATCCAGGCTAACCACCGGGGCGGATTGGAGCAAAACCCTTTTGGCGGAAGCTTGAATTGTGGAATTCGCCGCGGCTGATTTTAGCGGGCAAATGCCCACTAAGGAGGATTCAGAGAAACTGGAAGAGCAGCAAGGCACCGATCGGGGGTTGGGCTAGATATCCTCACGGGACCCTTTCATGACCAATTTAGGGCCTACTTTCAGAGACCCCTCCTGAGCCAGAAGTAGCTGAGACTTTGCTCTTGTTGATCAAGATGCTTTAAAAAAAATCATCCTCAGTTTATTCTTCCAGTCTGCTGGAAAATAATATGCCTATACAGGTAGTCCTCGCTTAACGACCACAATTGGGCCCGGGATTTTGGTCGCTAAGCGGAGCGGTCATTAAGCCAATCTGACCCGATTTTATGACCTTTTTTGCAGCAGTCGTTAAGCGAATCTCCGCAAGGTGACCTGTAAAGGCAAAGTCACTTTTACGGTCAGCAATCACACACACACACATAAATATATACATGAGTTTAATAACGTTTGCATAATCTGATGCCTTGTTTTCATTGCAGCCGCACAAAATTTGGAGGAAAGAGGATTATTTCATATCAGAAAGAAGCAGCTTGATGTAAAATTAATCTGTTCTGCCGGGTTATTGGCTCACCAGGGGCAAAATAGAAATATTATGACCATGCCAATGAAAGACATAGTGTTGTGTTGTTTCAGATCCCAGATAAGGGTCCTCTGTTAAGGGCATTTTAGAATGTCAGCCCTGAAGAAGTACATTTTATGTTCTAAAAAATATCTCCGTAATCTGCAAAGGTGAGTCTAATCGACACGTTTCCTGATTTCCCCACAAATTTTGCAACTGACGCTCTCTTCCTGCTGAGAATCTATGGCTCTCATTCCAACATCGCCCCTCATTCAGCTTTTGCGGAAAACCCTGCTGGTCTGCAGATGCCCAATCAGGAATTCCAGTCAAAGTCTATATGTGGAATGGTCTGTGGGAACGACCTTGGGAGACTGGAGGAAGAGCTGCAGACTCGACAACGGTCAGATAAGAGGCAGCTGAGCCCACAGAAGGAAAAGGGGTGTGGGAAGCATCCCGGAAGGGACCCTCCCTAGTTTGTTGGGCTGTAAAGGCGATAGGGGGAAAATGTACTTTCAGACTTGCAAGATTCTCTTAATGTAACCTTACAATAAAGGTAGAACTAGTATTCCTGGGTGTGCTTCTTGGCTGGACTACCTCGCAGGGCTGACCATATGATAGTAGTTTCTCTCCAGCTGCTGAGGCCTGCCAGTCTGCAGTGGGAAGGTGCATTAGATACCCCCTTAGGGTAGGGAGAAGAGAAGACTCAAGAATCTCGCCGGCCCTCTTGCTGACGCCTTCTTTCTTCTCTTGGTTCCAGGAAAAACCTGAACCTTTTTAAGGCTGCTGCCAGTCTCCTCCTTCAGGGAAGAGGAATCCCTTGAGAATTTTAGGGCTGCCACACTCATGAACCTCCCCACGGAATAATGCTCCCAAATATTTAAAGGGGAGGGCCTGTTGGATTGGGGCCAGGGCTGGGATTAGAGTCCCAGGCAGTATCCACCAGGCAAACTGGGAAAAATCTACAACGGTGATTTTTGATCTGGGATCTACTGCTGTTCTTGCTGTCTTTAACTCAACAGGCCTGTGGGTAGATCTCCTCTGGCCTCTCAAAATTTTTTAAAAGTAGTTTTAAAGTAGTTTTAAATAGTTTTAGAGTTTTAGAGTGTTTTAGAGTGTTTTAGAGTGTTTTAGGGTTTTAAGGTTTTAAAAAGTTTTAAGGTTTTAAAAAGTTTTAAAGAAGCTTTAAGTTGAAATTGAAGTTGCAGTCAGAGTAAATTTCCTTATCCTGCCTTGGTTCCTCCAGCTTCAAATTTGGGAGTCGGGTTGTCCTCCTCCTGGATCGAACCTAGCAGCTTCGTTGGGCCAAATAAGGGCTCCATTCCTGTTCTGCAGTCCTTCCCCAGCTCAGAAATTGCCTGGGGTGGAACCAGCCTTTTTCTTGATCTAGTTTAACCTTCCCTGCCTTGCTGAGCAATCACTCTTAAGGCTGAGGGATTGAACCTTCAGGAGACTGAATTTTCAAAAGCCGGCACACTGTACAGCAGTGTTTTTCAGACTTGGCCGCTTTAAGATGGGTGGACTTCAACTCGAAGTCCACCCATCTTAAAGCGGCCAAGTTTGAAAAACACTGCTGTCCACATTAATCAGCTAAGCCACCACCACATCACGAGGCTGCAGATGTTATCGACTGCCTCCTCTTAAGGATCTTTGAGTCCTTCTATGCATCCCTCTAAAGCAGAGCTTTCCAAACTGTGTGTCGGGACACGTGAGTGTGTCGGCTGCAGTGTTTGGGTGTGTCGCGGCTGCTGCTGCCTCCGAGCCCTGCCAGGATTCCGTGCAGGTCCCAGTGCCTGCCTTGTGCCTTGCTGCCTCCAAACCTGCTGTGATTCTGCACAGGTCCTAGTGCCTGCCTTGTGCCCTGCTGTAAGAGTGTGTCGCGAAATGATGCCCTGCTGTAAGAGTGTGTCGCGAAATGATGCCCTGCTGTAAGAGTGTGTCGCGAAATGATGCATGTCTAAAAAGTGTGTCACCAACATGAAAAGTTTGGAAAGCTCTGCTCTAAAGGCACGAAGAAGCAAGAAGCGGCTGGAAAGGAGAAGATGGGGTGGTGTCCACCGAGCAAAGGTGGTGGTGGCATCATCCTGGCTTTTTTTTTTGGTTTGTTCTTTCTTTTCCTGAGAGATGACCTCGTGGAAGTGAGTCATGTGCGGGATGTGCAGCACGCAAGCCAGCCGCCCGGGCATGTTCCAGAGAGACAGATGCTCAGCCACCCACATGGCTCGCGGCGAATGAATAAGCAGTTTCGCTAAGAGCTTCCAGAGACCGGGCGAGGCCTTGGAGAGCCCTGCGGGAAACCGGTATCCAACAGCCGAGTTCTGGATGAGGAGCGTGGGAAAGCAGTACGCTGCCGGGCCCTTTTTCGGCCCATGTGGCTGGGTGGAGATGTTGCTCTTGTGGCCCCGGGGTGAACGGCGTGCTCGGCGTTCCTGGGACAGAGTGATGGGGCTCCGGTCCAAGTCCTCGGGCACACGAAAGCTCAGAGCGGGGTGCCAGGATGGGCAAATCTCTCCACTCAATGGTTTTGTCAGTTTCTACCGCTTTCTTGTTTTTGCAAGTCCCTAGGTTGGGTAAGCCACAACTGGGAATTGAAAAGGAAGAATGGCCCTCCAACGTGCCCGCATTCTTGTCTTCCACTCAGCCACTGGAATGGGAGGTAGTTAGCAAAAATCCCACCAGAAACGGCGGCGGAGAACCTGGTTTCGTTTGCTTTGCAATTGAGTCAGCTTGGCTTTTCCACCTCCAATCATGGCCTGGAACTTTTCACACTTGCCTGGAGGCGTTTTGCCCATTTTAAAAAAATGTTTGAGGGAAAGGCCTGCACCAAACATGCATTGGTTCCTTAAAAAACCATACAAGGCTGCTAAGGTCAGGGGAAAAGATGTGCCAGAGTTGGGGACGTTTGGCCCAATTGAAAACCAACGTCTGCGCGGAAGAAATGTCCAAAAATCTGCACGTGCTTTAGCCCAAATGTAGAATGAAGACCTACAAGGGCTAGTGTTCAAATTGGACGGAAGGAAGGAAGGAAGGAAGGAAGGAAGGAAGGAAGGAAGGACAGGGAGAGAAAGAAGAATGGATGGGATGGGATGGGATGGGATGGGATGGGATGGGATGGGATGGGATGGGATGGGATGGGATGGGATGGAGGGAGGGAGGGAGGATGCATGGATAGATGGATAGATAAAAGGAAGGAAGGAAGGAAGGAAGGAAGGAAGGAAGGAAGGAAGGAAGGAAGGAAGGACAGGGAGAGAAAGAAGAATGGATGGATGGATGGATGGATGGAAGGAAGGAAGGAAGGAAGGAAGGAAGGAAGGAAGGAAGGACAGGGAGAGAAAGAAGAATGGATGGATGGATGGATGGATGGAAGGAAGGAAAGAAGGAAAGAAGGAAAGAAGGAAAGAAGGAAGGAAGGACAGGGAGAGAAAGAAGAATGGATGGATGGATGGATGGATGGATGGATGGATGGATGGATGGATAAAAGAATGGAAGGAAGGAAGGACAGATGGAGAGAAAGAAGAATGGATGGGTGGATGGGTAGGTGGGTGGGTGGATGGAAAAAAGGGAGGGAAGGATAGATGAGAGAAAGCAGGATGAATGGGTGATAGGTGGAAAAAAGAATGGAAGGGGGTGAGAGAGAGGAAGAAAGGAGGGAACTGAACTGCACAGATTTTCTGAAACAAGAAATTGAAATAAACAGGTTTGCAAACTTCAGAAAGAGAGAAAAAACCCGGCAGATTTGCCCCAGCCCAACCTAGAACGCACGAACTGCCCCCCCTTCTCCTGCCTCTTCCTCTCTCGGGCGCAGAACCCCGGCCAGCCCGGGCACGTCCCAGGCAGATTGAGGGCTCCCCCTGTGGCTGGCCTGGTTTAGGGTGGTTCCCACTGGAGGCGGGAGGAGGTCTGAGCCCTGCAGCCCGAGAACGTCTCCCAGGCCCTGCGGGCCAAGGCAAGCTCCTGGTTTCGATCTGGCCGCAGCCCAGCAGGTGCCATGAGTCACCCGAGGTCCCTCCGCAGGAGGCTGAAACTGGAAGGCTGAGCCAGCTGCCCCACCCGTCTCCAGGCACTTGGGAGTGTGGCAATTGCCGCTTGTCTTGCTTCCAAAGAGGTGAGACGTGGGAATTGGCAAAGGCCACCGGGCTCACGGCTGCTGCCCTGCGGCACCTCTTGCCCGGGCAGGGGGAGAGATGAGAGGAAAGAGCCTGTGGCAGGAAGAGGAAAACCGGCGAACCTCTTGGGGAGTTGGGAAAGCTGCCCCCCGCTGCTCCAAGGATCGTGGGGCGTCCTTTTGCAAAGAATTGGGGGGACAGACACGTGGTCCTGGGTGCAAATTAGCACTTGCTCATTTTCCCCGAATGGTGCCCAAGGGGTCCAGTCTTCCCTGGCACCATCCTTTCTCCACTCGTTGGCGGCCCTTCCAGCTTCCACTCGAGGGGTTTTCACAGACCGGGCAGAAAAGGAACGGCACAGAAAATAAAAAAGCCAACAGTATCCCCCCCCCCCGCCCTTTGTTGGCGCTAATCTTTCATCCGGCTTGAAAACTCTGGCCCGAGAGAAATTCAAAAGAAATCCTCAGCTTCGCCGGGGAGGATGAAGTAGAAAAACAGAAGCCGCCGAGCTGCAAGGTGGATCTGGGCACACCAAGGTCACCTGGGAAAAGGTCACCAGAGTCAAAGGTCACCAAAGCAGCAAGAAAGGATCTCCCAAACAAGGCGGTCTTGGCTTTCGCCAGAACTCTCTGCCGCAGTCGAAAGAAACCAAACTGATCGGTTTCAGTGGAAATCTCAGGTGGATAAGTGGGACCAATGTTACTTCGTGTGGGGTTTAGCAAGTCCTGGGTTCAAATCAAGCTCACTGAAGGCCCTTGAGCGAGTCTAACTTGCTTCTCAAATAAATAAATGATAGATAGATAGATAGATAGATAGATAGATAGATAGATAGATAGATAGATAGATGGATGGATGGATGGATGGATGGATGGATGGATGGATGGATGGATGGATGGATGGATGATGGATGATAGGGCAGTCAATGCTTCAATCAAAGGAAATATCACACATGGTAGACACTGAGCTTCGGGGCTGGACCTCTAAGGTATTTTTCCAACAAGTTCAGGCAGAGGCGGCCAATGGAGCTAATTTTTCAGCGGAGATGCTCTGCCTTCTCCCACAGTTAAGACACAAAAGTTGTTTCATCTGCCACGGAACAAAAATCACCAGCCTTGAACCTTCCTTGAAAATTACCTCTCTCCCAGCTGGTTCCATGTCTTTCTGTATTTGAGGTAACCCTGATCCTCCCTTTTTGCTATCAACGTTTCCTCTTTTTCTGCAAACAAAAAAAAAGTTTGCCCCTTTTCCTGCATGGGGGTGGTGGTTAGAAATCGGGCTGGGATAGATGATCTCCAAGGCCCCTTCTTTATACTTTATAGCACAGGAGCTCTATGGAAATGGAGGCCACATCAAAGCCACAAGGGGGTGCTTTGCAGGCGGTGATGCTCGTTCTGAGCATCCTTGAACTTCGCTTTGACTTGCTACTAACGCAAGACCCACAATCTCAGCTTTTGCTTGCGCTTCTGACATTTTAAAAATGGTGGGCAATCCTTCAGAGTACATGCGAATGGTGGCCCAGGAGGAGCGTGATGGAGGAAGTTGCCCGGGTCCCCGACAGATACGACGGGCAGTCCAATTCTTAAAAAAGGAGGGCGAAGATAGCTTAATGCACCTCCATGTTTAGAAGCAGTCTACCTTTGTGCACCGGATGTTTCTTAGCAGCATGTGGTTGGCCCCTAGAGGAAAACGGAGGCTTTATTTATGCTTCCCTTAAAATCAACGCAGCCCTGAAGCACTCTTGGGCTGAAAAATTTAAAAATGACCGAAGGATTGGGAGGCCTCATGTACTTTCAAAGCGGTGGCTCGGCTTGCTCATCTGCAGGGCTTCTCAAACACAGACGAAATCTAATTCCCTCTCTGGGATCAAGCGTTTGATCCGACCTTGGAGGGTCCTTGACGGAGAAAGTCAGACCGGGCATTTTCCAAAACACTTTGAGGACAGCAGATTGCAAGATCCGAATGCGGCCGGTGCCTGTTGACATTTGGGGACGGCGCCAAGGAGGGAAAAACCCAAGAATTGGCCACCATCTCAATCCATTTAAAACCCTGTATTTCGTCCCTCTGCAAGATCATTTCTCAAGTCCATTTTTTATTTTTTAAATTCAAGAGGCGTCTCCTTCTGGGGGGTGGAAACCCTCTTTGACCAGTAGAATTAACCCCCCCCCCCCATTAACCATTGAAGAGATGTTTATTTGTCATTTTATCGCTGGGCTGGCCAGCTAAAAAAAGCATTTCGAAGGGAAGCGGTGATCTGCTCTATCGAAGGGCTGCTGGCCAAGAAGGGGCACCGATCCGTGGAAGCGGAAAAGGAGAGTTAACGGTAAGTGATTTCCTTTCTCCTTGGTGCACCAATGACCAGCGGCTTTTAATTGTGCACCCTTGATGTGAATTGACACCAAATTGAGCCCCAGGGCCCTCTCTTGGTTCAAATCAATGGGAGCTGCTTTTTTTTTGTAATCACAGAATAAGGGGTAAGTGTAATCAGACTTGCATTTGCTGCAAAGGAAATCGGAAGCGTCTTCTTTCTATTTCTTTTTATCCTTTTTTTCTGCGCTTTCTTTCTCTCTCTCTCTCTCCCTCCCTCCCTCCCGTCATTCTCTTTATTCTGTATTCGTTTGTGTTAGTTTTTGTGTTTTCTTTACAGCTTTTAATAAAATTTATATGGGAAAAAGAATAAAAAATACAGCTAAAACTTCAAACATAGGAGGGAGTGTGGGATACGGTGTAAAAGAAATATTGCCAAGAACTTGATTTCTTAATATGCTTGAGAGAATGTGGGAGATAGGATGCAGATCAAATTCAGTTAAACCAAGCTGGGTGCTAAACAGATTACAAGTCTGTTGAGAATTACCAGAAATTCATTCATTCATTCTTTCTTCCCTTCCTTCCTTCCTTCCTTCCTTTCCTTCCTTCCTTCCTTCCTTCCTCCTTCCTTCCTTCTCCTTCTTCCATCCATTCTTCTCTCTCTCTCTTTCCTTCCTTCCTTCCTTCCTTCCTTCCTTCCTTCCTTCCTTCCTTCCTTCCTTCTTCCATCCAAATTTACTTCCCTTTCTCCTTCCTTCCTTCTCTCTTTCCCCTCCCTCCCTCCCTCCCTCCCTCCCTCCCTTCCTTCCTTCCTTCCTTCCTTCCTTCCTTCCTTCCTTCCCAAAATGGAAGAAAAAAAAATCAGATCCCTCTCCAGCATTACAGAGAACATGCTGGTATCTTGCAAACAATGAACAGCACTGAAAAAATGTTTCCTTTGCTTACCTCCCACTTTTATTCAGAGTCAATCTTCCTTTTGTCCTCACACTAACAACCCTGTGAGGTAGGCTGGGCTGTTACAGGAACTTCAACTTTTTAAAAAACTGTTAAAAAATAGTTTATAAAAAACTATTTATAAAAAAAACTATTTCTCTCGGTGTACCAAAAGCATCCCTGCACATAATTTGAGAGCTATATATAAAACCAACCATCAAAACTTACAATACCCACCAGCAGAGATAAGGAAACATAATTATAAAATGTATTTTTTGTTTGTTTAATGGCATCCGGAATATGCTGACCCTCAGGAATTCTCAGAACAGCAGCTGCTCTGAAAGAAACAGGAAATTAATATTGATTTATCTGGCCTTCCCCAAAATCTAAGGCTTAAAACAATTTTTTTCGCTATTTGAATATTCATGAGCAAAGGGGAAAAAATGGGCACCTTATTAAAATCTGCAAAAGGCCACACTTGTTCCAGTTTTGCAAATCTTGGCTTCCAATTGCATATATCTTTGATTACTTATGGATAAAGTTGTATGATTCATCCATATCAAACTCACAGGTGGGGGCTGTATTTCTGAGTTCTGCCAGCAGAGGTCACTGCGGAGCGAGCAAACTTTCTTTTTGAACCTTTCGAACTGAACTTTTGAAAAATCCCCAGCCAGATTTTTTGCAATATTTTCTTTAGAAATTAAAAGAGGTTTTCTCAGTGCCCAAATTGCAATGTCTTCAACTGTTAAAAAAAGAAGGGGGGGGAATAGTTAAGCCCCTTTTAGATGACTTGAGAGGAATGGAAGGTCAGGGATAGCAGCCAGAACAAATAAGAGTGTTAGGGACATAAACACACCAGGTCCATAAATATGCCTGTACTTTGTAATAAGCTATAAATAAACCTAGGTTACGTTAGTCTTGGAGATTCGAGTTTGCAGAGATAATGCTTTGGGGCTGGCCAAGCTAATACGCTCCAAGATGACAGCGATTCTTTGGCACGAAATAAAGAAATGAAACAAAAACTCTTGCGTGTGCAAGGCTGCTGGCCGCATCTCTGCATGAGTCGCTGCTCTGGCAGTTCAGAGACGCGGCACGCAGGCTCCTAAGCGCATGCCGTCCTTCCTCGGGCATCCTCTCAAAGCCGGGCAGACTATTTTATTTATTTATTTATTTATTCCCTAAATGCGTCGGCCACTTTCCAACCCGAGTCATCCCAAAGCGGCTGAGAATTTGGAACAGAAAGTCGCTCGGCTGCTTGAAATGCCACGAAGAGCCAGTTTGGTCTAGTGGTTAAGGCAACGGGCTAGAAAATATTTTTTAAAAAAAAATTGCGGTGGCTGGCACAGGAACCTGCAGACTTCGGGGGTCACGCAGGTCTCCGCGGCCAGGCAGGGCAGGCATCGGCTCCTCTGTGTGCGTGGTGATCTCCTCCCCTCCTGTTGCTTCTGTCCAGATGTCTGGTGGGATCTTCACCCCCTTGGAAAACCTGTGCGAGCTCGACAACGCCAGCTGCCACCCGCTGGTGTGCTTCCTCTGCCACGAACAGTACGAACACCCCTGCCTCTTGGATTGTTACCACAACTTCTGCGCCAGCTGCCTGCGGGGCCGAGCCATCGACAGCCGCCTGACATGTCCCCTGTGCGGGTAAGGACCTCACTTCGGAGTAACCTGGCCTCCATTACTGGGTGGGGGTTGGACTAGATGACCTCCAAGATCCTTCCCGCTCTAGGATTCTGCATTCTACAGCAGCGTTTGGAAAACCGGAGATTCTGGGGATCTCCTGGTGGTCTCCCATCCAAACGGCCAATCAAGTCCAGCCGGATCAGCTTCCCCGCTCGGTTGATGCTGTTACTGATTCTTTAATGAGCAAGCACACAGAGAGGAGAGGAGAGGCTTCCGCTGAGAAACCGAAGGCAGGAAGATAGGGGTAGCTTCTCGAAACTCGACATTAGCTGTGATTAAACCAGGTGGAGGATATCGTGGCTTGCTTCTCGGGGGAAACCCCTTGCAAAGCAAACGGCGCTTAATCCCTTGCGCAAGTGTCGTGTCTCGGCCCTGCAACGGTGCAAAGTAATTGGGCCACCTTTCACTCTCGAGGGCACGCATTTTCAAGGGCAAGCCGGTTTCAAATTCTTCGGTGATACCTTAGCTGAGAACCCCCAAGCCGGAAAGTCTGTCCATAAGATAGGTGAAAAACGGGGCGGAGATTCACCCAGTTGCAAATTAGGTCCCGCGCTTTTTGATCTTTTGGACCACCTTTGAAATCAAGTTGTGGAATCTATGCAGCCCCCTGGAAGCAACTGAGTCTTGATTTCTTGCTGGAAGTTGGGATGGGAGCTCTGGGAATCTCCTGGTGGTCTCCCATCCAAACGGCCAATCAAGCCGAGCCGGATCAGCTTCCCCGCTCGGTTGGTGCTGTTACTTATTCTTTAATGAGCAAGAACACAGAGAGGAGATGCCGAAAGCGACACAGAGGATGACGCTGCCTCTCTCCATGGGTCACTGTAACCGAGCAGGGACTCATTCAGAGGGCAGCCTCCTCTGAAAAGGGAAATGGTACTGGCTTTGCCTGACTTGAATGCGCCACTCGCAATCAATGCACAGACGCAAGAACCTCGCCGCCCTTTAAGGCTTTCCGACCGGAAAGCCAGAACAGTTAATCACACAGAGACGCAGAGGGCAGCCCCCTCTTCAAATAGATGTTTTGAGTGCACACTGTGAACAGAGCTGAGGAATGTCCAGGGCATCCAGGGCTTCCTAAAATAGCCAGACACAACTGTATCGGGTGATTGGTGGCAGCCGGAGGCCTCGCGATCGGAGGGAGGAATTGAGAACGGCCTGTGTGCCAAAAAGGGTGCACAAGTGTGCAAGACGCTCGGACATCGGGATCGCAGGGGTGTGCGCCGGAATTTGAACCAGCTTCCTGTGCCAACCTGCTAGTTCTGACGCCTGCACGACTTTGGGCCCCGAACTCGGAAGCTCCTCGCACTCGAGGAATCTTCTCTTGCACGAGGAATCTTCCCTGGGGCTGCCAACAGCTCCAGGGAATGTGGCGGGGGGGGGGGGAGTTGGGGCCAAAGGCAGGGGCCCCCCCTCCCCAAATTAATGCCCTCCAGAAGCCCAACGTTTTCAGTGACATCCTGGTTGGTCCCATCCTATCCATATTCCCCAGCCAACGTTTTGGGGGACGCCTCCTTTAAATTTGGGGGGCACATTCTTCAGACAGCCTGAATTTAACCAATTTGTGCCTGGGCCAAGACACCGAAGCAGGAGACGAGGCCCAATTGGCACTGCTGGGTTCACACCCTGCATTAAACCAGTTTCATATAACAATCTGTTGAATGGGTTTTAGTGGCCTAACTCGCAAAGCAGAAGCTGCGGCTGACAAGCCAGCATTGCTGGGTCGATCTATTAGGATGATGCAGTGGTGAAGGACTCGGAGGGGGGAGGTCCAGATTCTAACCCAGCCTCAGCTACAGCCGTTTGCAGTCTCTGTCGGTCTGGCCTACCTCCCAGGGTCGTTGCGAGAGAAAAGTAGGAGATGAGAATACGATGTATATCGCAGAGAGCTCCTGAATGAAAGGTGGGGTGTAAAACCCATGAACAGCCAGGCAGCTATGGCTTGCAAGTTTCTTCCCTTGCAGGAGATATTTCTCTTCTTCTTTCTTTCTTTTCTTTCTTTCTTTCTTTTCTTTCTTTCTTTCTTTCTTTCTTTCTTTCTTTCTTTCTTTCTTTCCTTCTTTCCTCCCTCCCTCCCTCCCTCCCTCCCTCCTTCCTTCCTTCCTTCCTTCCCTCCTTCCTTTTCTCCTTCCTTCCTTCCTTCCTTCCTTCCTTCCTTCCTTCCTTCCTTCCTTCCTTCCTTCCTTCTTTCTTTCCCTCCCTCCTTCCTTCCTTCCTTCCTTCCTTCCTTCCTTCCTTCCTTCCTTCCTTCTTCCTTCCTTCCTTCCTTCCTCTTTCTTTCTTCTTCTTTCTTTCTTTCTTTCTTTCTCTTCTTTCTTTTCTTTCTTTCTTTCTTCTTTCTTTTCCTTCCTTCCTTCCTTCCTTCCTTCCTTCCTTCCTTCCTTCCTTCCTTCCTTTCTTTCTTTTTCTTTTTTTTACCTTCTCAGCACAGCTGAGGAGTTCTTGAGGATTTCTCTGAAGGATGGCGCTGCCCTTCCCTTATTCTCAGGAGTATCTTTCCTTTGCCACGATCCGGTCTTTGTTGGGGTCACAGACCAACATCAGCACAGGGGTCTGTGCCCAGCGAACGGGGTTTGTGGTTTAAGCGTTGTCTCGCGAAGGGTAAAAATAGCGTCTTCTGATCCCTGTCTCTCCGCGGGAACGTTCCCAAAATAACAGCCCCTCGGATTTCTCTAAAAGAGGGGTCAGCTGAACAGCCTTTGGCGGCTGGTTTCCGATTTTTGCATTCTGCTGCCTTCCCCCTCGGCTGGCTCTTTCAAACCAGGATCGGGTTGCAATTCGGGGAGGGGCCCCGGGGCCACCCCGAAGCTTTCAGGGCCCCTCTACAGCCTCCAGGTCTGCAGCTCTCTTGCAGAAAAGCGTCCCCTTTTTCACCATTGTATTTTCCAGGACTCTCTTTCCTCTGCCCCACTCCGGTATCTGGGTTTTACCCCACCAAGCTCCCGTTTGCCATGCCTGTTGGAATTTCACGAAATCTGGGGTTGGTCAAGATGACCTCTAGGATCCGCTCCCTGCCCTCTTTAGAACAGAGACTGTCATAAGTTGTCTGAATAAACCAACCTTCCTTCCTTCCTTCCTTCCTTCCTTCCTTCCTTCCTTCCTTCCTTCCTTCCTTCCCTCTCCCTCTACTTCCATCCCCTCCCTCCCTCCCTCCCTTCCTCCCTCCCTTCCTTCCTTCCTTCCCTCTCCCTCTACTTCCATCTCCTCCCTCCCTCCCTCCCTCCCTCCCTCCCTTCCTTCCTCTCTCCCTCTACTTCCATCCCCTCCCTCCCTCCCTCCCTTCCTCCCTCCCTTCCTTCCTTCCTTCCCTCTCCTCTACTTCCATCTCCTCCCTCCCTCCCTTCCTCCCTCCCTTCCTTCCTTCCTTCCCTCTCCCTCTACTTCCATCCCCTCCCTCCCCTCCCTCCCTCCCTTCCTCCCTCCCTTCCTTCCTTCCTTCCCTCTCCCTCTACTTCCATCTCCTCCCTCCCTCCCTCCCTTCCTTCCTTCCTTCCTCTCTCCCTCTACTTCCATCCCCTCCCTCCCTCCCTCCCTTCCTTCCTTCCCTCTCCCTCTACTTCCATCTCCTCCCTCCCTCCCTCCCTTCCTCCCTCCCTCCCTTCCTTCCTTCCTTCCTCTCCCTCTACTTCCATCCCCTCCCTCCCTCCCTCCCTCCCTCCCTTCCTCCCTCCCTTCCTTCCTTCCTTCCTTCCCTCTCCCTCTACTTCCATCTCCTCCCTCCCTCCCTCCCTCCCTCCCTTCCTTCCTTCCTTCCTCTCTCCCTCTACTTCCATCCCCTCCCTCCCTCCCTCCCTTCCTCCCTCCCTTCCTTCCTTCCTTCCCTCTCCCTCTACTTCCATCCCCTCCCTCCCTCCCTCCCTTCCTCCCTCCTTCCTTCCTTCCCTCTCCCTCTACTTCCATCTCCTCCCTCCCTCCCTCCCTCCCTTCCTTCCTTCCTTCCTTCCTCTCTCCCCTCTACTTCCATCCCCTCCCTCCCTCCCTTCCTCCCTCCCTTCCTTCCTTCCTTCCCTCTCCCTCTACTTCCATCCCCTCCCTCCCTCCCTTCCTCCCTCCCTTCCTTCCTTCCTTCCCTCTCCCTCTACTTCCATCACCTCCCTCCCTCCCTCCCTCCCTCCCTTCCTTCCTTCCTCTCTCCCTCTACTTCCATCCCCTCCCTCCCTCCCTTCCTCCCTCCCTTCCTTCCTTCCTCTCCCTCTACTTCCATCCCCTCCCTCCCTCCCTCCCTTCCTTCCTCCCTCCCTTCCTTCCTTCCCTCTCCCTCTACTTCCATCTCCTCCCTCCCTCCCTCCCTCCCTCCCTCCCTCCTTCCTTCCTTCCTCTCTCCCTCTACTTCCATCCCCTCCCTCCCTCCCTTCCTCCCTCCCTTCCTTCCTTCCTTCCCTCTCCCTCTACTTCCATCCCCTCCCTCCCCTCCCTCCCTTCCTCCCTCCCTTCCTTCCTTCCTTCCTCTCTCCTCTACTTCCATCCCCTCCCTCCCTCCCTCCCTTCCTCCCTCCCTTCCTTCCTTCCTTCCCTCTCCCTCTACTTCCATCCCCTCCCTCCCTCCCTCCCTTCCTCCCTCCCTTCCTTCCTTCCTTCCCTCTCCCTCTACTTCCATCCCCTCCCTCCCTCCCTTCCTCCCTCCCTTCCTTCCTTCCTTCCTCTCTCCCTCTACTTCCATCCCCTCCCTCCCTCCCTCCCTCCCTTCCTCCCTCCCTTCCTTCCTTCCTTCCCTCTCCCTCTACTTCCATCCCCTCCCTCCCTCCCTCCCTCCCTCCCTCCTTCCTTCCTTCCTTCCTTCCTTCCTTCCTTCCTTCCTTCCTTCCTTCCTTCTATACATGCAATCTGATTAGAATACATAATTCCTAATATTAAAAACAAGTCTGTTACTTCTTAGTTTATTACAATTGTTAAGGATGCATTTAATAATTTCCCCACCAGAATGTAATAAACTCTCCAGTTTCTTGGTAGAATCCAGGTCATATTTTAGTGATAAACCAGTTACTTTCTCTCCATTAAAGGCTTCAAGTCATACATGGCCAACATTGGAAAAAAGCTTTCAATCTAATCCTAACTCTCCCCCCAAATTACGGGGTAACTTGCTGGGAAATCTTTTTCTTAAAATTGTGGGATCAAAGCATCCTTTGGTTCAGCTCGTTGAAAATAGGAGCAGATGCTTTGAAGAAGAAGAAAAAAGAATTTCATCCAAACCCATTGCTGGATATATTTAATGAAAATATCGTAATTTTCAACCAAACCTATTGCTGAATATATTTAATGAAAATACCTGTGGCCTTTGCTTCTCCTTAAACCGGTCTCAGAGCTGGGGACGTGCCAAAGGCAACGCCGTGGGGACGTGGGAGAGGGGAAGAAGGTCACTTAATCATGGTTTGTCGTGGTTTGCAGCAAATAAGCCTCCCTGAGCTCAACAGAGCTTGCTTTTGAGTAACGACAGGCCAGGCTGGCCTTCCTTGCAGGCACCCGTCGGTCGTGAAAGGGAACGGGCTCCCTCCAGAAGACCAGCTGCTCAAATTCCTGTTGGACAGTTCGGGGGACGGCGAAGAGGACGTCCTGTGCGCCAACTGTGATCTGCAAAGTACGAAGCAGGTAAGCGGACACGCCCTCCGGCCTCTGGGGATGGAACCAGGTTGGGCCGGGCCAGGGCAGGAAGCATTCTAGCAGGAACAGGCAGGCTTTGCCCACCAGAGTGCATAGAGCGGTGGAGTGGGGAGGGACCCCCAAGGGTCATCTAGTCCAGCCCTCTAGGCCCTGGGCAGGAGAGCCATCCTGGAGAGACGGCTGTGCAGCCACTTCAAACTCTCCATAGGGGGACTGGCCCGTTCCTGGACGGTTGTGATTACAGGTAGTCCTCGCTAAACAACCATTCGCTTAGTGACGGTTCGGACTTACGATGGTGCTGAAAAAAAAAACGACTTACGACCGGTCCTCACACTTATGACCGTTGCAGCGTCCCCGCAGTCACATGATCACGATTTGGGCACTTGGCAACCGGTTCGCATTTACGACCGTCTCAGCGTCCCATGGTCATGTGATCGCCATTTTCGACCTTCCCGGCCGGCTTCTGGCAAGCAAAATCAATGGGGAACCACGAGATTCGCTTAACGACCACATGGTTTGCTTAACGCCTGTGGTGATTCGCATAATGACCGACACAAAAAAGGTTGTAAAATTGGGTCTGGTTCGCTTAATGACCGCTTTGTTTAGTGACCAAAATTCCAGTCCCAATTGTGGTTGATAAGCGAGGACTACCTGTACCAGCAAGTCCTTTATATTTCTACAGCATTTAGGGCGCTGCACTATCTAGCATTATTTCGGCGCCTGGTTTCTGCGCGTTCGCCGTTTTGGAAGGGCAAGATGGCCGAGAAGGAGCAATCCCCCGGTGTTCCTCAGATAGACTGCCCCTGGACATGGGTGCTCCTTTGGGGGGAGGGACGAGGACCTGCTAGAACATCCATGTCCCGCAGCAGTCTACCCCAGGAGCCGCGTCGAGCCCCCCACCGAGCCCTCCTTCCGTTCTTACCTTTGGGAACCCAGCTTCCCCCTTCTGTTGCTGTTCCCAAAGGAGCTGGACGCCATGTATTTCTGCAACACCTGCAACCAGCCGCTGTGCGCCAGGTGCCGCGAGGAGACCCACAAGGCGAGGATGTTCGCCCGCCACGAGATTGTCTCGCTGAGCAAGCGCACGAAAGAAGTCCGCAAGAGATGCTGTACGTCCCCGTGCACGTTTATTTATTTATATTTATTTATATTTCTAACTTATATCACCGCCCAACTCCCCCCATTCCGGAGGGGACTCGAACCCTCACCCTGAGCACCGCCAAACCGGCCGAGCCCGACTTCCCAGCAGCAGAAAAGCCCAATCGGGATCCTCAACAGGGTGCCCATGGAGCCATCTCCCTCTCCTGGCATCCATCAAATTCTGATGTTTTTTCAAATTCTGGAAGCTGGCATGCTGGATGTCCACGGGCATGGCTGGAAAAGTCACGAAGGTGCCCCGATGAAGCCTGTTTCTTAATGTCGCCATCTTGACTTTTTTTACCCCATCCTGCGGACACACGATGTCAGAATAATGTTCCAGAATAACGTTGTGCAGGATCGAGGGAGATAAGCCCTCATTCCTTAAATTTCTGATTTACCTACAAACAATGGTCTGTTTCATGCCCTCCAAATGATTAAATTCACAAAGAACAGGCTTTCTTTCCAAACACTCACCCTCCAAATCACTCGTGCCACTTTCTCACTTTTGCACCATCCAGCTTGTCTCCCCATTTCTTGCACGAAAAAAAAAGGGCCCATTTTTGTTCACAGATCTCCAAACACAGGCGCTTCTGTGTGCTAACAAATATGTATATTTTCAAGACAAGTATGCATGAAAAAGCTCTGTGTGCAATATTACAAAGTAAATCTTGGTTCTGCTTTTAATTCGCAGGGCTAAATTTGGTTTAGACACCCGGAGTGTACATTGCATACATAAATCTGAATTCTAGTTTAACTCACTTTTTCAAATGTTGCTTGCACATCCTGTATACGTAATATACAAATGAATCGGAGTTCTCATTTTTGTTCATTTTCCCACATTCTGCTTGTACTTCCTCCGTATACGATCTGCAAATTGAATCTCTCACTTTAATTTGCAACAAAAATGAGAACTCGAGGCAATCTGAATATGAGTTTGAAAGCATGAAATCAATCTCTTCGAACGCTCCCATTTTTCAGTACAATTCTGGGGCTAGAATTATAAAAAAAAGGCTGTTTCTCTTGTCTTTTCCAGCTCTTCATGAAGAACTTTACATCATGTTCTCGACAGAGAAAAAGTCCATGCTTTGCATTAACTGTTTTCGAGATATGCCTGTGTAAGTTTGCAATTTGCAAAATCAAGCGCGGTCACGGGCATTTTGCAGGAGAAGCAGCTATTAAAAAATAGAGGGTCCCTGCATTTCTAGTTTAAGAAATCCATGTTACAGGTAGTCCTCACTTAACAACCATTCGTTTAGTGATGGTTCAGACTTACGACGGCGCTGAAAAAAATGACTTACAACTGGTGCTCACACTTACAACCATCGCAGTATCCCCATGGTCACGTGATCACTATTCAGGCGCTTGGCAACCGGTTCACATTTATGACGGTCGCAGCATCCCGTGGTCATGTGATCGCCATTTTCGACCTTCCCGGCTGGCTTCTGGCAAGCAAAATCAATGGGGAACCGTGTGATTCGCTTAAAAACCACTTGGTTCGCTTAACGCCCGCGGTCATTTGCTTAATGACTGCCGCAAAAAAGGTCATGAAATCAGGTTGGATTCGCTTAATGACCGCTTCACTTAGCAACTGAAATTCTGGTCCCAATTGTGGTCGTTAAGTGAGGACTACCTGTATGCCATACCTTGAAACATGTAGAGTTAGCCAGTGGAACTTCCTGCCACAGGATGTTCACATTTAAAAAATTGTTGAAGAGGAAGAGCCACTACTAGCAGCAAAAAACCCAAAAAACAAAACAGCACATACAATAAAATCTTTTTTTTTCTCTTTTTCAGGGAGAGCAGAGCACATTGCATCGATATTGAGACAGCCTACATGCGAGGCTGTGAGAAATTAGACCAAGCTGTGATGGTGAGCAGAAAACAGATAAGTAGTATCTTTTTCCAAAAATGGCTTTTACTCACCAATGTCCTTCCTGCATTTCTGGAATTTTACAGGCAGTCCATTGTAACTCTTGATTTTTCCCACTGATTTTTTTCTTCTTAGCAGAAAAGAAATGTAAAAAGATGGGGGGGGAAATGGAACAGTTGCACAGTGGTTGAATCATGGCACGAACGGGTAGAAAGGAATCCTGCCACTGATGTATTCCTGGGTGTATTTTATGGGGTGGAGATTTTTGATGGGTTGAAATCAAATGCACAATAGATTTTTCCTCGTATCTTCCAAAATACCAAGAGTCACTTTTGATTGCGGTGGGATATCGATGTAATCATCATCATCATCATCATCATCATCATCATCATCATTCTTGCTGAATGCAGGAATCTAAATCAAAGGATAAGATCGTAGAATCAAAGGGTTGGAAGTCACCCTTGAGACCATCTACTCCAACCTCTGGCCACACCTCTGGAATGCTATAAAGGTAAAGGTAAAGGTTCCCCCCCCCCCGCACATGTGTGCAGTCGTGTCCGACTCTAGGGGCCGGTGCTCATCTCCGTTTGTTAGCCGAAGAGCCAGCGTTGTCCGAAGACGCTTCCACGGTCATGTGGCCGGCATGATGCACACGGAATGCTGTTACCATCCCACGGAAGTGGTACCTATTCATCTACTTCCATTTGCATGCTTTTGAATTGCTAGGTTGGCAAGAGCTGGGGCGAGTGCGGGAGCTCACTCCGCACGCAGGGCTAGGGATTCGAACCTCCAAACTTGCGATCTTCCGATCGACAAGCCTGGCGTCTTACCCGCTGAGCCACCACGCCCCTTTTCTGGAATGCTATACTACGATGCTAATTAGCTAAAGCTAGGATCACCCTTGGAAAAGAGATTGAATATCTTAGTCCTCCCTCCATCATCATCATCATCATTATTATTATTATTATTATTATTATTATTATTATTATTATTAAAATGTATACACTGCCCATCTCACTATAAAAGCGACTCTGGGCGGCTTACAAGTAGAAATTCCTATTCCTCCCTCCCTCATTCCCCCTTCCTTCCTTCCTTCCTTCCTTCCTTCCTTCCTCCCTCCCTCCCTCCCTCCCTCCCTTTTCCTTCTGTCCTTCCTTTCTTTCCTCCCTTTCCTCCCTCCCTCCCTTTTCCTTCTGTCTTTCCTTTCCTCCCTCCCTCCCTCCCTCCCTCCTTCCTTCCTTCCCTCCCTCCCTCCCTCCCTCCCTCCCTCCCTTTTCCTTCTGTCCTCCCTCGCTTCCTTCTTTCCCTCCCTCCCTTCCCTATAAAAATAAGCCAAACTTTTCCTTTGGCACTGCCCACAACAGAGTTAAGCCCAAATCATCCTGCAATCGCCAGGCTTCCCTGCCTTAGAGCAAAAGATTTGGAAGTTTGCCCTTCGGCAAAATTCATTCCTGGCAGCCTTTCGAAGGGCTGGCTTCAGGTGCCAAGGCACAGACGATTTCAGGCGCAGGATGGCAGAAAAGAAACCTTTGCTGGCAAAGCTTCCAGAACGGAGCTTGGAGGTGTTTAAAGATGAGGGGGAAGAGGTTGAGAAGCAGACCAAGCTGGTGGGAGCGGAGAGCTCCTTAGCGGTGCCCTGGCAGGCCTGGCACCCTTCCCACCGGGCCCCCTTGTCTGCGGCAGGCGGTGAAGGAGCTGCAGACGTCCACCCGGGAAGCGATTGTGTTGCTCAAAGCCCTGATTGAGGAAGTCCGGAACAGCGCGGATGAAGAGGAGACGGCCATCAATTCTCTCTTCAGCAGCATGCAGGTGAGGGGGTCCAGCCGGTGCCCGCCTCGGGCCAGCCCCGCGGGGCCTGACGCACCTCCAATTTCCTCTTTGTAGGAGAAATTGGCCGAGAGGAGGAAGATGCTCTTGAAAGCTGTGCAGAGGTAAAGATGCCCGGCGTGTAGATTTTCTCCCAGGGATATTATATTATTGCGTCGCATTCCTATTGCCCATCCTGCAAAGGATCATTGAGTCATTCTCTGCGCCCCAAAATACTTTATCCAAACATTGTGGGGGGGGAGGATGAGTTGGTTTAAATAAATCAGCACCTACAGGTAGTCTTCACTTAACAACCACAATTGGGACTGGAATTTCGGCTGCTAAGCGAAGCGGTCGTTAAGCGAATCCGACCTGATTTTATTACCTTGTTTGCGGCGGCTGTTAAGCGAATCACCGCAGGCATTAAGCGAGCCAGGTGGTCGTTAAGCGAATCACGCGGCTCCCCGTTGATTTTGCTTGCCAAAAGCCGGCCAGGAAGGTTGAAAATGGCGATCCCGTGACGCTACAACGGTCAGAAATGTGAACCGGTTGCCAAGTGCCAAAATTGTGATCATGTGACCGTGGGGGCACTGCAATGGTCATAAGTGTGAGGACCGGTCGTAACTCGGCTTTTTCAGCACCGTCATAAGTCCGAACCGTCACTAAACAAATGGTTGTTAAGCGAGGACTAGCTGTACTGACCCCACTAGGGCTTAGGGACACCTCTTGGCCCGGTCGACTATCCTCGGGGTGGGGGGGTGAGGAGTGGGGAGAATTATTATTATTATTATTATTATTATTATTATTATTATTATTCCAGGATGCCAACTGGCTGACAGTGAAAATATAAATAAATATCGTAAATTTAAGGCACCTTCCCTGGGAATCTACCAATGCTGGATCGAAGTAGGGTGGGTCACACGAATCCAAAAAGAGGACAGATGTAAAGTGAGGTTACACACACTGGCTCTGGGTCGGACGAAGCAGGAAGAGCTCAGTGGGAACAGGCGTCTAGTCCTGGGCATTTTAGGAAGGGCACTGATGAACTGGAAGGGGGGGGGGGCAGAGGAAGACAGCGAGGATGATAACCTGGGAAGGAAAACGGATGAGGAATGTTTGGAAGCGTTGGCTGATCGGGAAAAGAGGGTTGCGGGCAGGCGTGGTCCCAGAATGTAGTGGTGGATTCCTGGTCTGCTCAGGGGGCTGGACTGGACGACCTCCGGGGGCCCCTTCCGTTCTATCCTTCACTGCTTCTCTGCTTCAACTCTCATTCTGAGAGAAACCCACCTGAAAACAGGCCCTTTTGGTCATTTCCAGCCAGTACGAAGAGAAAGAGAAAGCTTTTAAGGAGCAACTTGCTCACCAGGCGTCCTTACTCCCCACCCTCCAGGTAAGGACAGATTTGGGCAAACGACCCCCTCCCGCCCAGAGATATCAGGGGAGGGGGACGCAGGGGGCGAAGCGTCCGTGCCGCCCCTTTAAATCCGACATTGGTACAAAACGGCACCCTTTTCCGGCTGTAGGTGCACCTGGTGACCTGCTCTGCATTTCTCAGCTCTGCAAACAAGGCGGAGTTCCTGGATTTGGGCTACGTAAGTCATGGACCCCCGACCGAATCTCCCTTCCTGGGGGCTGCTGGGGGTCAGGAGGCAGCTGGAGACCTAAATCCTGGGTTTCGAGTTCCTTTTGTGGCAAATGCACTCTGCAGGCGCTCAGAAGCACTGGAGGGGGGAGGCGAACCCAATTCAAGCAGGAAAGGCTCCCTTAGATCAGTGTTGCTCCATCTCAGCCACTTTAAGATGTATGGACTTCAACTCCCAGAATTCCCTGGCTGGGGAATTCTGGGAGTTGAAGTTCACACATCTTAAAGTGGCTGAGATGGAGCAACACTGCCTTAGATGCATTACCCATCAAGGCAAGTTAAGAAATTTAGAATACAGGGAGTCCTCACTTAACGACCATTTGTTTAGCGACGGTTCAGACTTACAACAGTGCTGAAAAACCGACTTGCGACCAGTCCTCACACTTACGACCGTCTCAGTGACCCCGCGCTCATGTGATCACAATTTGGGCACTTGGCAACTGGTTCGCATTTATGACCATCGCAGCATCCTGTGGTCACGTGATTGCAAATTTCAACCATCCTGGCCAGCTTCTGGCAAGCAAAATCAAT
The DNA here is from genome assembly GCA_023362775.1 of Charina bottae. Taxonomy (NCBI): domain Eukaryota; kingdom Metazoa; phylum Chordata; class Lepidosauria; order Squamata; family Charinaidae; genus Charina; species Charina bottae. The sequence continues at coordinate 1,443,884 of JALMGJ010000062.1, read as the reverse complement.
GGGGGACCGCATGATTTGCTTAATGACCACATGGTTTGCTTAATGACCATGGTGATTCGCTTAATGACTGCTGCAAAAAAGATCATAAAATCGTGTCAGATTCGCTTAATGACTGCTTCGCTTAGCGACTGAAATTCCGGCCTTAATTGTGGTTGTTAAACGAGGACTGCCTGTAAAGAAATGACTTCCCCCTTCATCACAAGGATAAACAATTTTAGTAACTTATCACCTTCTCTTAAAATACAACCAATGATCTCTTCTCCCCATATCCCATCTATAAACAAACCCCTTTCTAGGTACTCTCGACCAATCCAGCCAATGGTGGTTTAGTTAACAAGCCACGTTTAAACAAACAATACTTTAAAAGGGCAGGGAGCAGACCTGTTTTCCCTAGGCATGAGGTGGGCTCGGCTGCTCCTAAAAGCTTTGCGCTAGGAAAATGGTTGGGCCACGGTCACACCCAAAGGCGAACGCCACCAGGTCGATTGATGCTACCCTGGTTTTGATTTCAGCAACTGATGGAGCGCTTGCAAAGAATTGCCAAACTGCCCCATCGGCTGAGGCCGTCGCAAACCAGCAAGGTAAGAGATGCTCTCCCTGCAGATAAACCCAGATGTCTGCTGCGTAAGCCAACAGACCTCTCTTAGCAATGTGGGTTTGTTTCTGTTTCACTTGCCGGACCAAACACAGCTTTTTCCATGAGGTCTAGCAGCATGCTTTCTGAAAGCAAAAAGAGTTCACAGCCCAAACAGCCCACGGAAGATGGGGTTACAACAAGCAAGCTTAGCAGCAGCTGGGAAGTCTTTAGCGGATTTGGAGGTGCGAGTTAGGACAAAAAACAGAACAGCTCATTAACGCCAGCGTCTTAATAGATTCTCCCCCCTTCTGGTAGGAAGGGGGGAAAAAACAGCGGGAAGATGCGGTGGGGAAAGAGAGGCGTGTGGTGACTAAGTCGGAACGCCTGTCCCACTCGGGTGATCTCAAATGGCTAAGCAGGGTCAGATCGGCTTAGTCTTTGGATAGGAGACCACAAGGAAATCCAAAGCCTTTAAATCAGGCGGGGAAGTCAACAAATACCCCGGAAGCCGGTCAATGCAACCCCCTTTGATGTTGTTGCCCATAAAACTGACCCCCACCTACAGTATATATCTAAGTGTGCATGCATGTGTTTGTGTGTATTTGTGTGTGTGTGCGTGTATGTGTGTATGTGTATATATATACACACACACACACACACACATACATACACACACACACACATACATACACACACACACACACACACACATATATAATTCATATCCATCCATCTCCCTCCTAGATATAGATAGATAGATAGATAGATAGATAGATAGATAGATAGGAGGGAAATAGATAGATATGAATTAAACTTGATTTGAAAGAAACATTTTTTTTTAATAAACCGAAGAACATTTGAAATTGAAGGATGGAAGGAAGTCAATATAAAGCTCTTTTTTATTATTATTATTATATTATTTATTTCACTATGGATTATTATTTTACTATGGATTATTATTTTACTATTGTTTTATTTATTATTATATTATTAATGATATATTATTTTATTTATTATTATTTTGTTGTTGTTAGTTTTTATTTGTTTATCCTTCCTTCCTTCCTTCCTTCCTTCCTTCCTTCCTTCCTTCCTTCCTTCCTTCCTTCCTTCCTTCCCTCCTTCCCTCCTTCCTTCCTTCCAGATCAACAGCGAATACCGGGCCGAGTTTGCCCACTGCCTGGAGCCGCTGCTGCTGTTGACCCCGCACCGGTCAGCGGTGGGAACCGCGGGAAGCATGGGTCCTGGCATGAGTAACAGCAACATGTGCGTGTCCCGGTCCCTCCACCGCGTAGCTCATTTCAACAGCTGCACCGCATTGCCTCATCGTCTTCTTCCTTATTGGCTGGGCAGTCGGGTGAAGGCGGGGCTTGGCGGCGGCCGCCACTCAGCCTTTGGGGACGGGGTTCTGTGTGGCAAGGATTGCTTTGGCAGCCGCTCTCTCTCACCAGCTCTTTTGCTTGGAGGACTACGTTAATGGAGTTGGTTTAACCCAGGGTTTCTCAACCTTGGCCGCTTTCAGAGGGGTGGACTTCAACTCCCAGAATTCCCCTGTGTGAAGCTATCATCTTGGTAAGCAAAGGCTGCCAGGCATCTAGATGGCATGTTCTGGATCTGCTGCCCTCAACACCCCCGTTTATGCATCCCAGATCTGGTAACTTTAGGGAAGCTATAATCAACATTTACAGGTAGTCCTCGCTTAACGACCGTTTGTTTAACAATGGTCTGAAGTTACGACGGCCTCGGGAAAAGTGCTTTATGACCTGTACTCACATTTATGACCGTCGCAAAACGTTGCACCACCCCTGTGGTCACATGATCGCAATTTGGGCACTTGGCAGCCGGCTTGTATTTACGACCAGTTCCAGCGCCCTGGGGTCACGTGATCGCGATTTGCGACTCTTTGCCGGTTTCCAGCAAAAAACATCCATTGGGGAAGCTGGATTCGCTTGACAACCGCCGTAAAAACGGGTCTGGTCAAATGGTGACTCACTTAACGACCGCACTGCTTAACAACCAATTTCCCAGCCATTGTGGTCGTTAAGTGAGGACTACCTGTATTCGTTTCGCCACAATATCTGGCATGAAGACACCAATGATCTTTTGCTAACCTGGGTTGGCAGCATTGAATCATTCCAGCCTCTTTCGGTCCTTCTCTTGATCTGCAAATGGCACTTTTTTTTTTTTCTGGCTTGGTTCGTGGTGCTAAATTTGCCAGCTCTGGCCCTGTGCCAAGGGCTCGGGGTAGCTCCGATGGTCTTGCAGTGCCCAAAGGTGGCAGAGACACCTGGTTAGCTATGGGGTTTTTTCCAGGAGGCCAGTATCAGGGCACCCCGTTCTCTCCGAAAGTCCGTCTGCAGCTGGCGTCCGACCAAAATCGGGAAAGGAGATTCAGTTCAGCAGAATCTAGACAGCAGCAGAAAACTCTACTGGGAAGACACTCCTGGGGCCGGATTCACAGGTTACACTTGTGATATGTGTCCCAGGATCATTTTCGGGGCCAGCGGATCACCGCTAGATGGCAGTCACAACCCGGGGGGGGGTAGCCGTGTTGCTGCTTTTCTGCTCTGTGTGGCGTATTGGGCCACAATCTAACCAAATGGATAAAAATTTACACGTAGGGCTAAGGCAGGCAGGCACAGGCACACACACACAACCACACACCCCGTGCCAAGATTAAAACTAGCCAAGCAGCTTGAGTGAATAAAACCTAACTGGGTGATTTAAGGAAATGGGCCCTCCCGATGAATCTCGGCGGCCACAGGCTTCTGCGAGGGTGCAATGCCAGGCAAAATAATTGCAATAATAATTTTTGAAGTTGAAAGATTATGGCACAAACTGGCCGCGGTGGTCCCAGGGATTGTCGGCAGGAAAAGCCTTGGACGGCACTTAGAAACTCTGTGCATGGACAAAATTTCCACCTGCCGATTAGAAGAGGCCACACGGCTTGGATCCGCACATAGACTATGCCGATGCATTACGACATCCCAGGTTCTCGTCAGTGCGAATGACGGCCGACATGGCTCAAGAACTGGCAGCTCTGATTTCACGTTGTAAATAATAATAATAATAATAGCAGCAGCAGCAGCAGCAGCAGCAGCAGCAGCAGCAGCAGCTAGGATTGAGGAAAAGCAGTCCAAAAAAATTACAAAATCCCGGGACTGCAGATCGAAGTTGAACGCTTATGGAAAAAGAAATACGCTGTTATACCAATCGTGTATAACAATACCTAAAGGACTCCCTCGATATTTGGAAATTTTGCATTTAGCAGACCTGAACACCCTAATTTTTTTTTAAAAAAATATCCTGCTTGGAACTGCCCATTTCCTCAAATGCTACCTTAATAATTCTTAAGTCCTTGGTTTGGACTTGAATTATTAAGTTTCCACCAGTCTTTGACTGAGAATCTAATGGTAGATTACCCTAATAATAATAATAATAATAATAATAATAATAATAATAATAAATCTCAGTTACACAGGCTTCTGAGATGGTGCAATGCAATGCAAAATAATAATAATTAATAATAATAATAATAATAATAATAATAATGAATCTCAGTTGCACAGGCTTCTGAGATGGTGCAATGCAATGCAAAATAATAATAATAATAATAATAATAATAATAATAATAATAATAATAATAATCACAACAACAACCACCACCACCACCACCACCACCACCTGGCTGGGGTCATGGAGCTTGCCCATCCAGACACACACACCCTTTTGCATCCCCAGCCAGCATTTTCACCTTATTTTAATTAGATTTTCAGTGGCTTCAGAATCCATCTCCTCCCCAGGGGGAAGCAGAGGGCACCCAGACGTGCCCACCAAACCGTGGCTTGCCGTGCCCTGGCAAGCCAGCTTATCTGACCGCCTTTCCGCCTGCTGTCTGACTTTTTAATAAGAAGGGGTTTAAAAGCACTCATCGTGGCTCCTGACCTTTTCCTTCTTGCAGGATGACTGGGGGGCCCTGCTCCAAGACCCTCCTGGTGCCCCCTTCCCACGAAAAGATGCCCCTGATGGGGTCCCCTGTCCGGAAGGCCACCACGCACCGCTACATCAGCACCAAGGTCCTCCTGGCTGAAGGGAGAGACACGCCATTTGCCGACCACTGCCGCGATTACGAGAATACGTATCAGGTAAAGATGGGGAGCTGGGGACCCCGGGGAGGTAGGAGGGCCCCGCCACAGCGGCGTGGAAGAGAGGCTGCGCGTGCATCTAGTGCGCCGGGGGAGAAAGCAGTGCAAAATAAGAAGCCGGCTAGCCGTAAATCAGGATTTGCGAGTTGCAGAAAGCAGGGTGGAATCGGCTCGAGTCGGATGCAGCCACAAAGCAGCAGAACGAGCCGATTTTTCTGCGTGGGGTCCAGACGCCTCTGCGAAGCTCGCAAGCTGTACAAAATGGTGTTTAGACACACAGCCACACACCCTTTCTATGCCTTTAGGAAATGAGACATCCAGGCTTTTTACACTGGATGGATGAGTTTTAATTGGGCTTAATTCCCCGATACTAGGAATTGCATGCATCTTCCTGATGGTTAACCAGCTTGACTCTCCTAGGCATTGCAAATCATTCTTCTAAGCCAGTATTCTCAACCGTGGCAGCTTTAAGATGGGTGGACTTCAACTCCCAGAATTCTGGGAGTTGAAGTCCACCCATCTTAAAGCTGCCAAGGTTGAGAAACACTGTTCTAGGCACAAAAATTACGCCAAAGCCTTGCGAACACTGTTCGGAAAAGGCCTTGGCCGAAAAGTCTGGCCTTTCCTGCATGGTCTCCACCGCGGGCACTGAAATCTCAGCGCAGAAACGGAGCATCCCTGGAGATCCACAGCTGGACCAACGGCCCAGGAAGCCCTCAAGAAAATAAGCAGGGGAATTCCAGCCTTCGGGCCTCCGGCAGCCTGGAATTTTGCCCCAGAAACCTGGTGGAAGATTCAGCATTGCCTAACAGTCGCCAGCTTGCTGGTCAGATAATAACGGCGTTGCCCTCTTGCATGGTGAATCCTTGAGGGCATAAATAGAGTCCGTGAAGGGAGAGCGGGCTACGAGAGGTCCTGTGGCCGGGGCCTGGCACGCAGGACGTCCCAAATTGGATTTCTACTTCCCAAAGAGACCAACTTTTAGTTGCTGAAGACCAAGCTTGAACTGTTGAGTGTGACGGCAAGCAGGGAAAGCCAGATGGGGCCAGCGTTCAGTTTGACGCCGGCCGAATTCTAAATTAAAACGCCACGAAGCTGGCCAGCTTCGTCCTTTCCGTCACTTCCTCTCCCCGCGGTCTTGCAGGCGCTTCAGACCGAGATTCAGAGCTTGAAGGACCAGGTGCAGGAACTGCACCGGGACCTCACGAAACATCATTCCCTGATAAAGACGGAGACCATGAGCGAAATCCTGCAGAAGTCGCTCCAGATGGACATGCAAATTGCTTCCGAGTATTCCTCCGTGGAAATGAAGCGGAGCGAGTTCGAAGAGGTAAGCCACTCGTTGGGGCCTGGGTTTAAGTTGCGGATTGCCAACCTCTTCCGATGAATCAGCCTGGGGTTCTCTCTTTCAATAGAGAAAAAGCAAGTCGCTAGTCCTCATGAGGTCTGAATGGGATCAGCGATTGGGGCATTTCTTATCCTGTTTATTCACACCCTCTCCTCTTTACACCTTCTTACTCCAGCCTATCTTTCCTTCTTGGCCTTCTTCCATGCCGCCTCTGCATAAAAGTTTCCCTCCCCTTTTGCAGCAGCTCTTAAACACCCCTCTTGTCCTCCCCGCTTAATTGCAATCCTCAAAGTCTCCGCCTGGCATTTGCAGGATCCTCTGCCCAGTTCTTGCTCTTTTCTGCCCCTCGGCATTTAAGCTGGGCCAAGGTGGCACGGCTCATTTCCAACTGTGTTGCAGACCTGGGAAGAGACGTACCACCGGGTGGCCAGCGAACAAGAGATTTACGAAGGTAAGCCCGGCCGGCCGGTTACCTTTCTCTCTCTCTTCCCCTCCCTCCCTCCCTCCCTCCCTTTCCTTTTGTCCTTCCTTCCTTCCTTCTTTGTCCTTCCTTCCTTCCTTCCTCCCTCCCTCCCTCCCTCCCTTCCTTCCTTCCTTCTTTGTCCTTCCTTCCTTCCTTCCTTCCTTCCTTCCTTCCTTCCTTCCTTCCTTCCTTCCTTCCTTCCTTCCTTCCTTCCCTTTTGTCCTTCCTTCCTTCCTTCCTTCCTTCCTTCCTTCCTTCCTTTCCTTCCTTCCTTCCTTCCTTCCTTTTCCTTCCGCCTGCGCCCCCGTCTTCCTGAGGATGGCAGATGGATGCTCCGTCTCCTTCGTGCAGAACTGGGCCGAAGTCTCGGGGAGGGGGGCTTTGACTGAAGGGGGCGATCCTGCCAGGGCCTAAGACGGGCACCTGCCTGCTCCTCCCTCTGCAGCCCAGCTCCACGACCTGCTGCAGCTCCGGCACGAGAACGGCTTCCTGACCACCATCACCAAGCAGATTGCCCCCTACGTCCGCTCGATCGCCAGGGTCAAGGAACGGCTGGAACCCAGGTCAGGACCACGGGGACCCCCAGCCCCTGGCCTGGAGGAGCTCTACGAGGCAGGACGGGGGCGGGCGTTGGCGTTTCAGCCATCGCCCTTGCCTGGGGGGGGGAGGGAACTGGGGGTCTATTAAAGCCAGAGGAGCCTGTGTGGGGCAGAGGGAACCCTTCTGTTTGCACATCAGGTGTGGGATTCGGCTCTTCGGATTCCCTTCGGAGGCACCCCCGGCCTCCTCCACCCGCAGTCTTCGAATGAGCGCCTGAGCCTTCCGGCCGCCAGCCCGGTTCTTGGGCCCTGGATGGTCTCCCCCAACGCCACTTCTCCCTCCTGCTTTCTCCCCGGTCCTGGATTTCTGGGCCAAAACGCAGCACGGCATTCCAGGCATTGGGTGCGACATCCCGTCAGTCGGCCCTAGGAGCCAATTCAGGATCCCAGCGGTGGTTCTCTTCACACAACCACCATAATCTGGGGACTTGAGTAACAGGTTTTCCACATTCAAATACCCTATTAAGCCATGAAAAAAGCCTTCCTTTCCTCCCTCCCTTTTTTCCATCCATCCATTCTTCTTTCTCCCTCCCTCCCTCCCACCCTTTTTCCATCTATCCATCTATCCATCCATTCTTTTTTCTCTCCATCTATCCCTTCCTTCCTTCCCTCCCTCTTCCACTTCCTTTCTCACTCTTCCTTCCCCTTCCTCCCTTCCTCTTCCCCTTCCTTCCTTGCCTCCCTCCCTCCCTTTTTTCCATCCATTCTTCTTTCTCTCCATCTATCCTTCCATTCTTTTTTCCTTCCTTTTCCCTCCCACCCTCCCTCTTCTCCCTTCTCCCTTTCTTGCTCTTCTTCCCTCCCTCCCACCCTCCTTTTCCATCCATCCATCCATCCTTTTTTCTCTCCATCTATCCCTTCCTTCCTTCCCTCCCTTCCCCTTCTTCTTTCTCACTCTTCCTTCCTTCCCCTTCCTCCCTTCTTCCTCTCTTCCCCTTCCTTCCCTTCTCGCCTCCCTCCCTTTTTCCATCCATCCACTCTTCTCTCTCTCCATCTATCCTTCCTTCCATTCTTTTTTCCTTCCTTTTCCCTCCCTCCCTCTTCTCCCTTCATTTCTTGCTCTTCTTCCCTCCCTCCCACCCTCCTTTTCCATCCATCCATCCTTTTTTCTCTCCATCCCTTCCTTTCTTCTCCCCTTCCCCTTCCTTCTTTCTCACCCTTCCTTCCTTCCCCTTCCTCCCTTCTTCCTCTCTTCCCCTTCCTTCCCTTCTCGCCTCCCTCCCTTTTTCCATCCATCCACTCTTCTCTCTCCATCTATCCTTCCTTCCATTCTTTTTTCCTTCCTTTTCCCTCCCTCCCTTCTCCCTTTCTTGCTCTTCTTCCCTCCCTCCCACCCTCCTTTTCCATCCATCCATCCACCCATCCATCCTTTTTTCTCTCCATCTATCCCTTCCTTCCTTCCCTCCCTTCCCCTTCTTCTTTCTCCCTTCCTTCCCCTTCCTCCCTTCTTCCTCTCTTCCCCTTCCTTCCCTTCTCTCCTCCCTCCTTTTCCATCCATCCACTCTTCTCTCTCTCCATCTATCCTTCCTTCCATTCTTTTTTCCTTCCTTTTCCCTCCCTCCCTCCCTCTTCTCTTCTTCATTTCTTGCTCTTCTTCCCTCCCTCCCACCCTCCTTTTCCATCCATCCATCCATTTTTTCTCTCCATCTATCCCTTCCTTCCTTCCTTCCCTCCCTTCCCCTTCTTCTTTCTCACTCTTCCTTCCTTCCCCTTCCTCCCTTCCCCTTTCTTCCCTTCTCTCCTCCCTCCTTTTCCATCCATCCACTCTTCTCTCTCTCCATCTATCCTTCCTTCCATTCCTTTTCCCTCCCTGCCTCCCTCTTCTCCCTTCTTCATTTCTTGCTCTTCTTCCCTCCCACCCTCCTTTTCCATCCATCCATCCATCCATCCTTTTTTCTCTCCATCTATCCCTTCCTTCCTTCCCCCCTTCCCCTTCTTTCTCACTCTTCCTTCCCCTTCCTCCCTTCTTCCTCTTCCCCTTCCTTCCCTTCTCTCCTCCCTCCCTTTTTCCATCCATCCATTCTTCTTTCTCTCCATCTATCCTTCCTTCCATTCTTTTTTCCTTCCTTTTCACTCCCTCCTTCCCTCCTTTCTCTTCTCCCCTTTCTTGCTCATCTTCTTCCCTCCCTCCCTCCCTCCCCATGTCCAAACCCTTCTCCATCTGGCAGCCCTCCTCTGAACTTGCTCCAACTGAGGTCTGACCAGGACAAATGAAAGGACAATTACAACAGACCACAGGTTTACCCAACCACAGCCTTGGCATACAAAGGACCCATTCAGTGGCCCAAAGCCAGTTCAACAGGGGTGGTGGGTGGGGACTTGCCCATTAATTCGGGGCTTGTCGAGGAGACGCCGGTTACATCCGAGCTGGGTGGCGTCCATGAATTATTGGGGGATTTTACGGCAGGGCGGGAAGGTTCCTGGGGTTCACTCGGGCTGCCTCTGGCTCTCAGGTTCCAGGAGTGCAGAGAGAAAGCGGATCAGCCGGAGACCCTGCTTAAAATCTACGACGACGATGCCCTCCCGGCAGATGTTCAGTCCAGGTAACTGACCAACGCGGGGCAGTCCATGATGTCGATTTTATCCTGGCACGGGGATGGCAGAACGTGGGAGTTTTAAACCAGTAAAACCCTCATAAACTTGTGACTGATTTAGCCCAGTATCTGGCCCAGGACATGCAACTGCAAAACCAACCCAACAGGTTGGATTGGCAGAATGTGTGAAGCCACCACCACCACCCCCGCAAAAAAAAAATCAGTTTTTTTTCAAACTTGGCCACTTTAAGAGGTGTGGACTTCAACTCCCAGAATTCCCCAGCATACCCAGAATACCTGGTCCCCAGTAAAGTGATTCACCGCAGAAATGGTCACTGAGTAGAACAGTGCACACGGGGCGGGGGGGGGGGGGCTGGAAACCTTGAGGACTAGGATCACCACAGCCACTAGTCTCCAAGTGACATCGAGGACCACATTCACGTGCCTTTGAGCATTGGAGTCTGGTTGCCCGTGGGGCAAAATGATGGAGTAAGGCGGCCTCTAGCTTGATGCAGTGCCTCTGCGTTTTTCCAGAATAAGGGTTCTACCCATCGAGCCAAGATCCCTCCCTTTCAGTTATCGTAGTCCAACATCCTGGTTTCTGGGGGTTGCTATCAGCAGACATCAGGAGGTGAACATGGGAGCGATCAATCGCCCCCTTCTCAGAAACATCTCTCTAATCCTGCAAGAACGGAGGCGTTTGATCGCAGAACGGCTTGACGTTCTTGCTGACTCCCGCCTCCCTGTCTTATTTTTCCTTCTTTCTGCGGGACGATCTCGGCAGCCAAGACTGGGAACCCAGGACAGAAAACCAGGCCCCCAGCCCAGCCGCCGAGGATCCCCGGCCAAAAAGCCCGGACGTCTTCAAGAACACGCAGAAAATCCGGGCTGAGCCCCCCTCCGAGCCAGCGGCAGCCCCTCCGAGCCTAACCGAGGAAGATCAGGAGGTGCAGCTCCTCTTGCGTTGAGTGTGCAAATTCTTCTTCTTAAAAAAGGGAATTCCCTACTGCCTTGCCAGTGCACACTCAGAATTCTGCACGAAGGTGGGGCTTTACGCCCAAATTGCGTGCAAACACGGGACTCTTTTTCGTACTGGGCTTCCACCGTGGATGGATGTGCGTTCAACAGCAACGCGGGGCCTCCACATCCTGTCCCAAATTACACAGAAAAAGGCCCTTCAACTTTTATTAACTGGGACGGACGGCCTGCTTTGTCATCTGGGTCGATCCCAAGAGTTAATTCCCATGGTTTGATTAGAAGGAACAGTTCTCAAAACAGGCAGATGGAAGCTAGTGCTGAAATCTGCGAACTGCGCAGGGAACGCACTTGTCTGTCCCAGGAAACGGATTCCTCTTTAAGACTAAAAATCACCATTAGCACAAAAGGTTGCCTGTCGGCCCCCTGTATGAGTCGCTGCTCTCTTGGCCTGCCTTCCCACACCGATCGCTTTAGGCCCCCGCCTGTTTTTGGCCAGATTTCTGGAAATTGAACCGCCCGCAGCTTTGTCCTCTTCCTGGAACTCATCTCTGCATGACCACAATTGGGATTGAAACGTCCATCACTAAGTGAGGCGGTTGTTAAGTGAGTCACGTCCAATTTTACGACCTTGTTTCTCCCAGATCCGTTTGGCACCTGGGCAAGGCACGCGTGAGATTGTGTGTGCGCGTGTTGGTGTGGGTTTCTTACGAAGGCAGGAAGAGTTTGGAAAGTTCACAGTGAGTCCCTGTTCCCGGGCAAACAGCCTCCTTTCCCCCCTGCAGTCTTTCTTTTACAGGTAGTCCTCGACTTACAACCATTTGTTTAGTGACCGTTCGAAGTTACGACGGCACTGGGAAAAGTGACTTACGACCGGTCCTCGCACTTATGACGGTTGTCACGTGATCAAAATTCAAGCGCCTAGCAACCGGCATGTATTTACGACGGTGGCAGCGTCTGGGGTCACGTGATCACCATTTGCAACCTTCCCAGCCGGCTTCCGACAAGCAAAGTCAATGGGGGGAGCCAGATTTGCTTAACGACCATGTGGTTCACTTAATGACCGCGGCAAAAGGTCATAAAATCGGGCGTGACTCACTTAACAACCACCTCGCTTAGCGATGGACATTTCAGTCCCAATTGTGGTCGTAAGTCAAGGACTATCTGTACTGCTAGTTATTTCTAACAGCCTCGTAGCAGTTGACAAAGATCTCATCTATATGAAGATGCCCCCCACAACAGACACAAACACATTTAAAATACTCTTGAACAAACAAGACCCCCACCCCACAAGCTGCCCCTCCCATCCAGAGTTTTCCTTTCTTCAATCGTGTATCATTTTTTTTATTATCGTCATCGTGATTATGTGAGAGAAAGAAAATGTACCGTTGACGTTTGGCAGAGAGGAAAGACATAAAAAATACTTGTTTTATTACTCGTTTAAAAAATAAAACGGCACAGAACCAACCGCCTTCCCGTTTTAATTGGCCTGGGCCGACTGGTCGAAAGAGAGCAGAAAATAAGAAATCCATCTTCCTGGTTGAGGTAACAGAGCCCAACGCCCCCCCAAAGACACCCCTCCCCCAAATCGCAAGTTCCCACACCACCACCCCAAAAAAAAAAAATTATAAAACCGTGTCATCTCAGCTCAGCTTCCGGAAAAGCCGCATTCCGCAGCCTGCCCAGTGACACCGATGGAATAAGTTTGCAGAACTGCCTCTTGTGTTGAGATCATTTGAATTATTGCCCTGGAGAACGTGCACGATCCGAGATTTCAACCGGCTTTGCACCATTCCTTGGGGGAAAAGCGATGCTTAAGATACAGGCCTCTGGAGAGGCTCTTTGCAGCCTGCCAAGACTTGGAAAAGCAGCCGAGGAAGTCAACGCGTTGGGTTAAATCCTGCAGAGGGGTCCGATTGCTCGGAGCTGACTCTGCTCGCCCAGAAACTGGATCGGGGAAACGGGAAAGGCCTTTTTCCCTGGTGCAGATTTTGCAGCCAATCTTGAAACCTGCGCTAGTCAAATTGGTGGAGACGGCTATGAATTGGGGGGTTGCAAACTTTTCATGGCCGTGATAGGAAATTCACAGGTTAAGCACGAGGCGATCAAGATGTTTGAACAGCTAAGCTTGCAGCTCACAACACGTCCAGCAGAACTAATCAGAAAGTCTCCGGTCTGTGGGCGCTGCTGAGAAGATCCGGGTCTTAAGGCCGCTCCACCCCTCGTTCTGCTGCTAAAATTAAATTAGCCTCGCATTCGGATTAAAGTATTAAGCTCAAAAGCAAGGCCTGATCCGATCTCCTTTAGACAGGAGCTGAAATTTCTGGAGGGCTTCCAATCACCACCCTGCATTTTTCGGCTGCAGGAAAAAAGTGGACACGCTTTCGTCTCTCGAGCAGATTTTATCGTCCTTGCACCCCACTGTGAAACGTGGGTGCAAAAGCCGGTCTAGGGAGAAGGGAGAGTGGAAAACAAGCTCATCCCTTATTGTCCTACAAGGAGACATTTGGGCTGCAAAATTCAGCTTTCCAAGAAGCTCAGCTGTTGGGGTTGCAAAAATATGACGGGGTGGGGGGGGACAAGAGAGGGTGGGCAGTCTGGTGAAATCTCAAACCCCAGAAGAGTAAGATTATGAAACATCAGGGGGCTCAGTTCTCTGCACAGCTCTTAGCCCCCTCCCTTAGAATCAGTTATGCAAAAGGGCGGGGGATCTCTCTAAAAGTACATGATAGCGCTGGGAAAAAAAGGAGCAATTGCGTAGACCGTCTAAATCCTTACACAAACTCAGAATACAGCTTTTCGGAACACGGAGGGCTGTCTGGGTGTGGACTTTGTAAGTGATCCTTGTCTTATCAGTGAGTGATTTCACTCGGAGGAAAGAGAGAGAGAAAGAGAGAGAGAGAGAGAGAGAGAGAGAGAAAGGAAGGAGGGAGGGAGGGAGGGAGGGAGGGAAGGAAGGAAGGAGGGAGGGAGGGAGGGAGGGAAGGAAGGAAGGAAGGAAGGAAGGAAGGAAGGAAGGAAGGAAGGAAGGAAGGAAGATGGATGGGGGTGGATGAAGGAAGGCAAGGGAGGGAGGGAGGGAGGGAGGGGGAAGGAGGGAAGGAAGGAAGGAGGGAGGGAGGGAGGGAAGGAGGGAGGAAGGGAGGGAGGAAGGAAGATGGATGGGGATGGATGAAGGAAGGTAAGGGAGGGAGGGAGGGAGGGAGGGAGGGAGGGGGGGAAGGGAAGGGGAAGGGACGAAGAGGATGGATGGATGGGAGGGAGGGAGGGGAAGGAGGATGAGTGAGAAAGAGGAAGGAAACAGGGAAGGAAGGAAGGGGAAGAAAAAGGAGGGAGGGAAAAAGGAAGATTAGATTTAGTAAATAAATTAAAAGTTGCTTGCCTCTGCAATTAGCAGTTTTCCAATCACAAAACGTTTTAAAACTTTTCCACCCTCCAGAGGCCACCCCCCCCCACTTTCCTTTTCACACCTGCCTCAGGTATCATTAAGGAATGCAGGTGATGGGTGACTATTAAAAGATCTCTTGCATCTGTGGGCAAAGAACCGTACTGAATTGCAAGCCGGCCTCCAATGGCTTCATCTATTCAATCAGCATTTTAAGCCCCTGCCTCAATTCCTATCCCGATTACAAATGCAGCACTAGAATAACAAAAACTCTTTGGCATGTAACGTGAACAGAAGAGAGCGCGATCCGAAAGGGGACAACCTGCCAGGCTTCGAGGAAGAAAGGACTTGACATCTGGTTTTTATCAACTTACGCAAAGTTTGAAAACAGGTTTGCTGCTGCGCGTTACAGGAATGCATTTTGAACGCTTTCTCAGGTGAAAACGGCAGAAGATTGATGGAGAGAGAGAGAGAAGGATGTTAAAATGTTCTGAGAGGAAAAAGTCAAGATGATAATGAAAAAATAAAACCAACAAAAAAACCCGTGATGTTTAGAAACCAACACGTTTCAGACTTGTCTTAAAGGTACTGGTTTTGCACAAAAGACGAAAAAAAACCCCAAGCATTTCCAAACCTTCCCTTCCCAAAAAATTCTATTTTTGGGGATCAAAAGTTTGCAGGCCATTAAAGAAGGAATTGGGATTTGCTGCTGAAAGTCGATCAACCTAGCTGGGAGAGAATTATTTCTCCGCAAAGGATTTAAGATCAGGCTCCAGACAGCACTGATCAGCACTCAGGAAGGGGAAACGGAAAGAGATGAAGATCGGCATGATTTTTTGGGGGAAAGCTTGTCCGCAAGAATTTCGCTCCACACCCAGGCTGGGGTTAGAATCGCCGCGACGTCTCTGTTCCGTCCGCCGAAGCAACAAATGGCCATTTTCTTTAAAAAAAAAAAAATCGGCCTTACGGCTCGGTCTGAGAACTCTGCGCCGCTCCCCAAATCCCGCTCCCCACCCCAAAACTTATCGCAGCCCTCTGCGACCCCCAGAGAATTTCCCCCGGCTAGGAAAACCGACCCTGGGTGGGGCTCCGACGCCGGTGCAGCCCCCGAGCAAAGGACCTCCTCGTGTCGCCCGGGCTGGTCTCGATTTTAAAGTTCGATCTTAAAGCCTCTGATAAAGGGCAGCCCGGTGGGTACCTTCTTCTTATAGGCCAGGTATTCTTCCCCGAAGAAATGAATCAGCATCCTTTCTTCCTCTTCCACCCGCTCGCGGAAGAAACGCCAGGAGATCAGGGTGTAGCCCACGAGGCAGATGGGGTTGCAGAGTAGTACCTGCAAGAGCGAAGCCGGGGAAAACGGGAATTGGAGAAGGGTTCTCCCTTGGCCGGCTGCCTCGGGAAAGCTAACTTTACGGAGGCAAGATGCATTAGCCCAAGGAGACGAAAGAAGTGAAAGTCGCCGGGAGTCGGGCGGCATATAATAAATAATAAACATATTAATAATAAATTATAATATAATAAATTATTATTATTATTATTATTATTATTATTATTATTATTATTATTATTATTAAAACTGTAACACCAGTTCAGTCTAGATGTCTTCAGCCGGGGATCCTTTGGGCTTCTGAAATAGTTTCAAGGGCAAAAACATTCAGGGGACTTTCCCCCCCCCCCTATTTTTCCTTTTGTGTCATGTAATTTAGATAGAGGACCTGAGAGCCGGGACTGCGCTGCTTTTTTAAAAAACAAAAGTCAATAACCCACTCCTGGAATCCTTCAGCTGAAGAGCAGGCAAACATTATTTAAAGAAAGAAAAATACAACGCTCCGAAGTGCGGGTGGGGAAGGAAAAACACTAGTAAGAACCGCATTCAGAGTGGAACGGAGTTGAACAGTTTTTGACTGTTCTTCCTGACAGTGAACTGCAAATTACTCACTCCCCTATCAAAAAGGGAGGGAGGGAGGAAGATGGTGCCCAGTACAAAATTAGGAAGAAGCATAGCAAAAGTGAAAAAGAGATCTCTCTCTTGATATTCCCATTTCACAGCGGTGCTATTCCAGCTCAAAATATCCCCTTGTTCCCTATTAGGATGACCACCTTTGCCACAAGCTTGCAATGTGGCATTCACATACCCCCCTTGGTCACCCGGCTTTCAAAACACGGGGGAAATTAATTAATTTGTTAAATTAATTCTACTTATTAGGATTGTAAGAATTTGCCCCCAGCAGCGCCCGAGAATCGCTTTCGACCCTTGTAAATTCTGCACAACTGATAGGCTTAACGAACTGGTTTGCTATGTTAACGAAGAGGCGCTCAAACATTTATCTGCTGAGAACAGATTGCCGCTTTACAAAGAACCCAGATACAGGTAGTCCTCGCACTTACGACCATTCGTTTAGCGATCGTGCGAAGTTACGACGGCGCTGGAAAAAGTGACTTGCGACCAGTCCTCGCACTTACGACCGTTGCAGCCTTCCTGCGGTCATGTGATCAAAATCCAGGCGCTTGGCAACAGACATGTACTTACGACGGTTGCAGCGTCCCTGGGTCACGCGATCGACATTTGTGACCTTCCCAGCCAGCTTCCAACAAGCAAAGTCAATAGGGGAAGCCGGATTCGCTTAACGACATGATTCACTTAACGACCACAGCAAAAAGGTCGTAAAATCAGGCACGACTCACTTAACGACTGCCTGGCTTAACGACAAAAGTTCTGGTCCCAATTGTGATCGTAAATCGAGGACTGCCTGTATATGTTTTGAAAGAGGCCGCTGACGATTCAACAGTACCTGAGTTCCGACGCTCCAGCAGAACCACCCCACGTACGAAGGGTGCCGACACCACCCGTAGACGCCTCGCGTCACCAGAGTGTGGGTCTCTGATTTTTCATTCTGAACGATGTGGTTGAAATTGGAGCCGGCGGTAAGCATGGCAGCTTTCCGTAGGCAATCGCCCAAAACCACCATCAGGAGGCCTGTGGAGCTCAGCCAAACAATCTGCTTCATTTCTGCAGAAAGAGAACGTTACAGGCTGTCCTCATTTAGCAACTGCCTCGTTTAGCGACCATTCGTAGTTACGACAAAAAAGTAACTTCACAACCAGTCCTCACGTTTACCACCTTGGCAGGTCCGTAGAGCAAAGGAAAGCTGAAGTCAGATCGTAAGCACAGTTGCGGTTTCACTTAGCAGCCGCTTCACTTAACAACCGCGTTGCCTGTCCCCATTATGGTTGCTAAACGAGGACTACCTGTACAACAGGGTTACTGTCTTTCACTATTTATTTTATTTATTTATTAATCACATTTATGTGGCCGCCCATCTTGCAAGAAGTGACTCGGGGTGGCTAATGCCACAGATTGGATGAGGGCAGAGAAGCAGCTTTGCTCCCAGATTTCCAAAACGGCAAGGTATTTCTGTTACTCACGGGTTTAAAAAAGTACTCACCTGGGCAAATGAATTTTTCCACGGTGAACTCGATCCACGAGGAAAGGGCAGCTACGTTATATTCAAGACTGTGGTTGAGCAAGAAAGAATCCAGAGACAAGCTTCGGGGATTGTTAACTGCTGTTACCAAATATTCTGAATAATGGAACAAGGACAGAGACGACATGTACCTGTAGAGAGGGACAAGGAGACGCAGAATTGAGAAAAAATCCATTTTAACTTCAAGACAGCGATCAGATCAAGAGAACCCGATTTCCCTGCGCTGTTAACAGGTAGCAGGGCAAGCGAAGAATCAACCAGGCTTTGTTAAAATCTAGCTGTGATTTATCAGATGTTGCTGTCTCGCTCATCCTACGTTCACGGCCTGCGTTCATGTAATGTGATTTCAGACTCACAAGTGTTTTAACAGCAGCAGTGAAACACTTCTTCATTTCTTCCCCCCCCAAATGTGATAATAACAATAATAATTTTATTATTTTGTTGTAAATAAAAAATCGAATCGAATCGAATTATCCATTCAGTCGTATCAGTCGTAAAAAAAAAAAAACCACTTGCAAAATGTGTTTCAAGTTTCCTTGTGCCTTATAACACCAGTCTGGAGTATGATTCTAAAAGCCATTTTTGGCAGAGGGGTTAAAAGCGGCAGGCTAGAAACCGGGAGGCTGTGAGTTCTAGTCCTGTCTTAGGCAGCTGGGTGACCTTGGGCCAGTCCCTCTCTCTCAGCCCTAGGAAGGAGCCAATGGCAAACCACTTCTGAAAAACCTTGCCAAGAAAACTGCAGGGACTTGTCCGGGCAGCCTCCGAGAATCGGACACACTTGAACAGATTTATATCTATCTATCTATCTATCTATCTATCTATCTATCTATCTATCTATCTATCATCACCATCATCATCTATCTATATCTTTTAAATAAAGTATACTTGCAAAGTATACAAAAAGTGGAGGCAGTGACAGACTTTGTATTTCTAGGCGCAAAGATTACTGCAGATGCTGACTGCAGCCAGGAAATCAGAAGACGTCTACTTCTTGGGAGGAGAGCAATGGCAAATCTTGATAAAATAGTTAAGAGCAGAGACATCACACTGACAACAAAGGTCCGCATAGTTAAAGCAATGGTATTCCCTGTAGTAACCTATGGCTGCGAGAGCTGGACCATAAGGAAGGCTGAGCGAAGGAAGATAGATGCTTTTGAACTGTGGTGTTGGAGGAAAATTCTGAGAGTGCCTTGGACTGCAAGAAGATCAAACCAGTCCATCCTCCAGGAAATAAAGCCAGACTGCTCACTTGAGGGAATGATATTAAAGGCAAAACTGAAGTACTTTGGCCACATAATGAGAAGACAGGATACCCTGGAGAAGAAGCTGATGCTAGGGAAAGTGGAAGGCAAAAGGAAGAGGGGCCGACCAAGGGCAAGATGGATGGATGATATTCTGGAGGTGACAGACTCAACCATGGGGGAGCTGGGGATGGTGACGGCCGACAGGAAGCTCTGGCGTGGGCTGGTCCATGAAGTCACGAAGAGTCGGAAGCGACTGAACGAATACACAACAACAAAATACTTGCAAAGTATACTTTATTTAAAATACTTGCAAAGTTACTTTATTTAAAATACTTGCAAAGTATACTTTATTTAAAATACTAAAATAAGGTACACTTTATTTAAAATACTTTTAAATAAATAAAGAAATAAATACCCCTCCAAGACATTAGATGTGTTCGGCAAACACAGCCACAGACTGTTCTGCAAATGTTACCGCTGACGGGGGTCGCTGACTTAACCTAGAACCAGTCTGCATTAAAAGGCACCTGCCTCGTGCGCCAGCCACACCCATAATTCAGTTGAACGGAGGCTTCCAGGCCTGAAAAATCTCAGTGCCAGCAGGGCGTGAGGATCATCCGGAATCCTGCAGCCCGAGTCAGGAAGCCTCGGTTCAGCCCGTCCTGCGAACGGCCCCAGGGAAGCGGTACTGACCCCTCACGGAAAAGCACCCTCCTTACCAGCCAAAATGTTTCCACGAGGTCTGTCTGAAGCTGAGCAAGAGCCCGCATCCGAAGGCAAAGCCTAGGAAACAGGCCCGGATGGCTATCTGAAAGAAACAGGCCGACAGGGCTGGTTAGTTGGCGGGGGGGGGGGGGGGGGGTGAGGCCGCTAGGCCACCGGGGAAAGCTCCTGGTGGCAACTGGGGCAAGAGATTTTGGGAAAGTGGGGTGCATTTATCCACAACGAACACTAAAACTGCGTTTCTCAAATCTTTGCAGTTCTTGCTTCCTGGGTCTTGCCGCGTGTGTGTGTGTGTGTGTGTGTGTGTGTGTGTGTGAGAGAGAGAGAGAGAGAGAGAGAGAGAGAGAGAGAGAGAGAGAGAGAGAGAGAGACATGTTCTTCCTCATCTGTATTTGTTGGAGAAGCATTTGGAAGCTACGGGGGGTCCAGACAGCTGGCATCTTTTTAAGGAGTTAGGATCCCCGCCCAGAGTTCCCTGGTTGGAGGAGATGGGCGGTGATACAAATTTAAATAATAAATAAAAACAAATCCCTGAGTTGGCAGGCCACTGAGGTCATCTATAGTCCAAAGCCCCGCCCAGTGCCGGAATCCCCCCCCCCCCGAGAATCCTAGACTGGAACATTTGGAAGGGACCTCCGAGGTCATCTAGTCCAGCCCCGCTGCAGGTATCCCAATTAAGCCCTTCCTCCATGCTAAGCCACAGTTAAGGGCCCCAATTTCAGTTATGAGGGCCCCCCTGGCGGTTTCGAAATAACCCTCTGCACATGCCCAGGAGCCCTCCTCATCCCCCCCCCCGTTCCAAAGCAGGCGGCAAGAAAGTAACGAAAGTGCACGAAGAACAAGGGGGACTCAGCGGCCCCGCCCCTTTGCGCGGGGGGCGTGGCCTCGGGGAGCCCCGCCCCTCACCTGGTACATCCCGCCCGGCGCTCGGCCCCAGGCCAGGAGGAGCGTCGCGTTGACGCCGGCGACGTGGAGCGCCAGCGCGGCGCGGCCCTGGAAGCCCGCCCGGAGCAGGAGCGGGACGGCGGCCACCACGGAGCCGCCCAGCAGGAAGGCGGCCAGGCTGGTGCGCAACTCGGCCCCGCGAGCCCGGCCCGCCCTCCGCTCCTCGCCGGCCATGGCGGACGGCCCGAGGCCCGCCCCGCTCTCGCGCCGTCTCGCGAGAGCGCGGCGGGGCGGGGCCGGCCCTCCCCGAGCCTCGCGAGACGCGGCGGGGCGGGGAGATACGAAAGCGCCGAGCTGCCCGCGGGGCTGTTTCTGAGTCGCCTTCCGAGCCTCGCTAAGGAGAACGAGTCCCATCGCCCTGCGCCTGGAGGGCGGTGCCAGGAAGCACCTTCTGGGCAACTGCAGGCCTTCTGGGGGGGGGGGGTAGCTGTACTAAAACTCCCATCTCAGAGTCTGGGGTCCTTAGTGGGACACCCCCCCTCTGATGCTCCTCATTCAGCCTCGCCCCCAGCGATGAAGGTGCCGGACTGGGAGCCAGCAGACCCGCTTCCAGCCCCCCTCGCCTGGGGGATGCTGCACCCTCGAATCGTAAAAGGGAAGAGTTGGAAGGGACCTTCGGGGTCATCTAGTCCAACCGGGCCCGGCCAGAGCAGGAATCCATCAGCCTCAAGCCCAAAACGGGGCGCCTCGGCCCGTCCGTGGCTCAACCGACAAGACATCAGCCTTCAAGAAGTGCGGAAGGTGGAATAAAAGACCCCAAATTCCATTTTTTTCCAGGCTGGACCCCACCGCTCTGTTACACACAAACTTTTTCTAAATTGTCTTTAGTTCACACTAAAGAGCCAAAAGCAATATCAGCCAATGATTTACTTCTCAGTAAGGCAATGGGGAGGGGGGGGGATGCGATTTTTCATGCCTTTTTTCATAAAATTG
The DNA here is from genome assembly GCA_023362775.1 of Charina bottae. Lineage (NCBI taxonomy): Eukaryota > Metazoa > Chordata > Lepidosauria > Squamata > Charinaidae > Charina > Charina bottae. The sequence goes on along the minus strand of JALMGJ010000062.1, from coordinate 1,422,531 downwards.
CTCTAAGGAGGAGAAAATGCGAATGCAAAAATGTGTTGAAAACTCAAGTGGGGGGGTGGCAGTGAAAGGGTTAAGGGCGTGAGAGTGAGGGGGGAAACTCTGGGGTGCCCCCCTTTCCTTTGGAGCACATACTGATTTTCCTTAACAGTGAATCCATGGCTACTTCCGACAAATAATTCGATAAATCATCCATCAGCCCTGCTCCGTATTGTCTGCCCCACTATTCCTTCCCATTATGGTTCAAAATCTTATGCAAACCTCCAAAATAGGTTAATTCTGTAACTAGCTCAAGTGTGCATAGGTGGGGTTTCCAAATGGGTCCTAATCTAACCTCCGGGACTCCGTTCCCAAAACATCCTAGTCCAAACAGGATTGTGGTTCCATGTCACGCAAACTTAGAAAAATGGGCTTATTCGGTTTATGTGGGCAGAAGAATTGAATAATGTAATCTTGGGCAAATTGACCCAAATCCCTGGTTTATTTCGTGTTATCTGAACCCAAGAACTGAGTTTTTGCTGCAAATCGAAGCACGGTTCCATCTGTAACCAGCTATCCCTGGTTTATTTTGTGTTATCTGAACCCAAGAACTGAGTTTTTGCTGCAAATCGAAGCACACTTCCATCTGTAACCAGCTATCCCTGGTTTATTTTGTGTTATCTGAACCCAAGAACTGGGTTTTTGTTGCAAATCGAACCACGGTTCCATCTGTAACCAGCTATCCCTGGTTTATTTTGTGTTATCTGAACCCAAGAACTGGTTTTTTGTTGCAAATCGAAGCACGGTTCCATCTGTAACCAGCTATCCCTGGTTTATTTTGTGTTATCTGAACCCAAGAACTGGGTTTTTGCTAACCTGGATTTAGTGCCTGTGTGCAACCAACCGCTGGATTAAAAGGGGACTTGCTTCCAGACACGCAAAACTGGAAGTCAGTTTCATAGGAAGCATGGGGTTGAATGGAGACTGGCAGAGACAAACCTTTAGTAAAACCCGTGTTTATTGTAAACCGTGCCCTGCACACCGTGCACAAATTGCACACCGCGAGCAAAAGATTTGCAGCACACAGCCTGTTCCAGATAGGGAGATGCCACCCAGCGGACTCCAGTCGCAGATAAGGAATGTGCATGTGCTTGTGTATGTGGGGGGGGGGAGAAATCTGCTCCAATTCACTCTTAACTCACACTTTGCACGCCCAAGGGGTGGTGGATTCCCTCTCTTGTTCCATTGTGAATTTTCGGTGGGCCTCCCCCCTCCAGCCACCCCCAACTCAGGTTTCTAAATGCTTTCCTTTTGAAAAACCCTTGGTCACCCCAGGAGGCATCCGTGGAGAAAGTGTGCGCATTGTCTGCCTAACACAGGCGAAAATTCACACGGAGAGAAAGAATACTGGCCATTGCTCTCTCTCATGCGCCAGGGAGATGCTCAAAGCTTTTCCAAGGCCTCCATTCAAAAGCGTGACTTGTTTTTCTTCTCCGTCTGCCTGCTCTTCAACCTCCTTTCTCTTAAGTTTCTTTTTCTGCAATTTGTAGAACGTGTCCTTTTGTTTTAAGATAGGCTGGGGGGGGAGGAAGATCTGCAGTGACATCTGGAAAAATTGAGGTCCTCCCCCTTTTTTTTTCTTTCTAAAAGAATCCTGCAATCAATGGGGCATTTGCAGGTCAATTCAAAATCCAAGGTAAACTCGGTACAAACTTTTGGGCCCTAGCTACACCTTCTTTTCAATGCTTCAGTTGTGCAAAAGTACACACTTTGGGAGCGGAATTCCCTAGCTACGCCCTCTTTTCAATGCTTCAGTTGTGCAAAAGTACAAACTTTTGGGGCAAAATTCCTTAGCTGCACCGTCTTTTCAAAGCTTCGCTTGTCCTACCACGGTTTGTATGAATTGGGTTCCGTGAGAATATTGTGAATTTACTTGCACGCCGCGTGTTCTAATGCAAACCTAATTGTGAGTGCATTTGAGAGCTAAGAAAGGGGGTACCTTATGGGATTGTGTGTCCTGGATAAAACGACAACCACAATCTATTGTTGTGAACCCAAACCGCCAAGAAAGTGAAATTGAACAGATCTTCAGTGATTAATCAAAAGAGCAGTTCTTCCCCTTTGTCACTTTCCCAAAATTAAAGATGCTTCTTTTGAGGACATGGAGATCAATAGTTTGAGGCATATTTACATGGAAAGGATTAATCTTCCTGAACTCAGACACACAAGTGGAGAACTATATATTCCCACAACTACACAAAGCCTATCCAATCTCTGATGTCATTTGAGGGTTGTGCGAACCCAGCAAACTGCATTTCTGAATATCGCAGAGACAGCTGGACGGCTGTGTCTTCAGCTAAAACAGCTGGAACAGGAATTTTTTATCATTGGGGTAATTTTTAAGAAACGGATCTGCCCGTCCAAGGCATGTTTTTCGCTGACATTTTGAATTTTGGCAGAATAATGGCGTGTTCTAAGCCTCCATGACAGACATCTCAGGTTTGAGAACAGCCCACAAGTATTTTGAAAGGCAACAAAATCAAACACCTCTGCTTATCTATGGGGGGGGGGAGGTGTCTTACATCTGCAAATTTGTTTTATATCAGACATGACGTTCTTCAATATCTCAGCGAGGTGCTTGAATCGCTCCTCTGAGAAAAAAAATATATAGGGGACCTGCTGGATTTGTTTAAAACAAAATCAAGGTTGATCATTTATTTTTGCAAATCAGCATCTTCAATCTGAAGATCCCTCATAGGGGAAAGGGTGGGTGGAAATATGACAAGGAAAAGAGGAATATTTAGGGTCGATAATAAAACAAATCACAGTTTTTCATAAAGTTACGAAATTAAACGGGGAGTTTCCTCTCCTTGGAATGGACATCCTAGCTCCAGTTTTAAAAACTTGCCATGGCAGAAAGCGTTACTGTAAATCACGCCGAAGCTGGTATTTCAATGTGGCGCTGCGTACGTGATTTCAGTCCACAGCTGGAGAATAGACTGATTAGGTTGGTGGTGGAAAAGCCAGAAAAATCTGTAAACTTTCAAATTCTTCAAAACTTCGATTAGGTTTGTAGCAGCATCAGATGCAGGGACCTCGTTTTTGTGGCTTCTGTTTAAAAAGAGATCCTTTTCGGTTCTTTTTTCCCCTTAACCGGTCACTTTCTGGTTTCAACCTTCGAAATGGACGATCCGGTTGCAGACCAATAGTTGAAGGCGCATGGAGAGGCTTCGTCGCATTTCCCTGAACATCGGAAGCAAAGAGGCCATAAGGACACTTGCAGAGGTCAAGTTGAGTGGGACACATCTGGACTGCACATCTGGACTACAGAAATCCCCCCCAAAAGCAGAGAATCCACTGCAGGTATCCCAATTAAGCTCTCACTCCATGCCAGGCCCCAGTCAAGGGCCCCAATTTCACTTATGATCCCCTGGCATTAAATGTCATAGCCCATTCATCCAAAAATGCACCTTGAGAATCTGGCAGAGGTCCCACTGGACCACCCCGGAATTCAACCCCAGCTTTTGAATGCGGCTTTACACAGCCCGCTTTGGGCAGGAGCAGTCTACCTGAGCGAAGAGCGGAGCAGCAGGAGGGCGCAGGAGAGGCCGGCGGGCCCCAATCCGGATCAATCCAGGTCCAAATTCATCGATGGGCATTTAGAGGCCCCCAGCGGCCAGGCGTGCAGTGACTGCTGGACGTCTCAGGGGCTAATCTCTGCGCGAGGCTGTGCTCCGAAGCAGAATCCCCATTGATACGGTGCGGCCCTCTCGCTCCCAAGCGTGACGGCGGGTGAATGGTTACACCACGCTTAACTCCGGGGAACACCTTCTTTTTGGCAGGGAGCAGAACATTGCGAATTAGGAGGATTTTGCGGTGAATTTTCCACTGCCCAAGAGGGCCTGAGCGTGCAGAATCGGTCCAGCCCGCCACTCCGCGCTGCATTAAAAAGGACCTGCTGGGTGCGAAATATCCGTGTAATGGGAATAATAGGGGAGCAAATTGGTGGACAGGGAGGGGGCGGCCCAGGCTGGGGCACGCGTGGGACGGGAGACGCTCCGGAGGGTCGCCAAACCTGCGCCGAGTCCCTGTTCTGGGTTTGACCTCCTGCTTCGGTTGGCGAGAAACTTTCGTTCTGATTAAAAAGCATCTTCTCGATTCCTGTTCCTGTTTTCCAAACAGGCATATCTCGGATGCAAAGCAGGAAGAGAGAGACTAATATAAACTGGACGGTACGAGGGGTACCCTGGTTTGCCCACTTAGCGGCAAAAATAAAACCAGTTTACCCCAGTTAGCACTAACCAAGCGCCTGTGAATCAGTGTGGCTTTAACTGACCTGGTTGAGTGTGTTGTAGGGAGTGTGATTGCCCTGAACTCGTCCACAACCTTTAGTTTAAGAGGTTGTGCGAATGCGGATGGTTCAGTTTTGGCTTAGCGCGTCTGGCTTGTTTGAGATCCGGCCTGGTTATTTCTAGGAAGCTGTGGTTTGTGTGAAGCTAAGCTAATTGCGGCTTGGTTAACAAACCGTGGCTAGGCTTTTGCCACCAGGTCTGGGGGACGAAAGTAGCCTTCAGGGGTCCTAGTTCCTCCCATCTCAGGCCCCAAAATATATCCCCTGCTTGAAAAAGGTCAGTTCAAATCCAAGTTCAAAACCTGGTTTCTTCCAAAATATTTTCCTAATTCTGTTCCAAAGCATCGAGACCCCAAAATATAAATTTGCATTGGAGTTGCAGCCTGTTTCTACTTAGGAGTTAAACCGGCCGACTCTGCTCGTCCTATTAAGCTTTCCTCTGGTTTGCAGGTTGTGTGAACGCAGCAAGGACCTGGGTTTCGAGTTTCCTGGCACGCTGGTTCGATTAAAACACGCTGGTCCGACGGGCCAGGAGCTGTACGAAGCATCGCATCCAGTCTGCCTGCCTGGCAATCCCCCCCTGCGCTGTACAACAGGCTTGTCGCCCCCGCGGGATGAGGACAGGCAGAAATTCAACAGGGGGAGATGCTATTTTGGGCAAAGGCGGATCTCCGCCTGCAACGCAGCTCTTTTAGCGAAGGGGCCCTGCCAGAGCATCTAGGGGGCCGGGCTAGCGGGCTGGGGTGATTACAAACTTGCCCTGTTTTAATTTTATCTGAATCTCAGAATCTGGATTCAATGATTCAATGATTCAATGATTGATTCAATGATTCAATGATTCAATGATTGATTCAATGATTCAATGATTCAATGATTCAATGATTCAGTGATTCAATGATTGATTCAATGATTCAATGATTCAATGATTCAATGATTCAATGATTGATTCAATGATTCAATGATTCAATGATTCAATGATTCAATGATTGATTCAATGATTGATTGATTCAATGATTGATTCAATGATTCAATGATTCAATGATTCAATGATTCAATGATGATTCAATGATTCAATGATTCAATGATCTGCTTGGGGTGGGGGGGTCTTCTCTTTTTCGCCCTCCTATCCATCATCCCCGCCGGAGGAGCAACGGAGCCCGATCCGAGCATCTGCCCGTTCTCCCCCAGACCCCTTTCTCTCTGGGAACGGGCGCTGCGTGGGGGGGGGGGGCCCTCTTTTCAGATCCAGGGTTAATAGTACACCAGCTCATCAGCAATTTCAGCCAAAGGAGATCAGCATAACAAGGTTTACTGCCTTGCTAATCAAAGGGGGAAAGGAGGCTTTATGGCAAGGAAGCGGATCATTAGGGGACAAATTGCTCCTGCGGAGGTGCGGAACAATAGCGAGCTCCGGCCATGCCTCGCCCCACTGTCCTTTTCAGCCCTGCCCTCCAGCAGGTGGCTTGCAAAGACCCAGGATGCTCAGAAATGGCCTGGCTGCATCCAGCCCTCAGGTTCGCAGTTAGAGGTAGACTGCCTTTGCACATGCAGGCTCCATCTTTTTCCCGAGCCAGTGAAAACTCTAATTCCTTCCAGGCCTTTTTACCCTGTCCTAAAAAAAGGAGGGTGTTTGAATGTTGGGGCTCCGTCCTCCGTTTTTTTTTTTTTGGCCAACCAGCTGGGGCGGCACACGAGTGTAATACCTTGTTGTTGTTGTTCTTGTTGTTATTCTATGCCAGCTGAAAGAGAATGCCAGTGGAAAGAAATATAAATGCATATATTTTCCCCAAAGCATCTCAGAGCACCTCGAGGATCTTCCCAATGGCGGTCTGTGTGTGTGTGTGTGTGTGTGTGTGTGTGTGTGAGATCAAACATCATCTACCCTGATTTATTGAGTAGTTGGATGGGGTGGGGGACCAATGAGGCAATACTGTCCCCCCCCCAACTTTCAGTCCAGGTCTCACCCTCTTCTATCCCCCCACCTTTTCCCCTTCAACAGAGACCCTCCATTGAGGAGAAGGACCAACGCAGACCCTGGATACGGGGAGGGGGCTCCCTGCTTCCCAGACTGAAAACAGGGGTGGAACCCAATTCTCCACGCTCCAGGATGCCTCCTTTGCTCCGATGCATCCATATCCCCTCTGAAAGGGGCGAGTGGTTATTGGGGGAGGGAGCCCCATCTGGGGGGAACATGGAGTGGGGGCGACATTCATCTTCCCTTCCCCAGCACAATGGATTCCCCACTGACTGGGGGTGTCGTCTCGACCGCATCCTTCTCCAAAACCTCCGATCCCCCCTTCGGTTCCAGAGTCCCAAAGCAACTTCCAAAAAGTTGGAAAATTTGCCAAAGATACAAGACCCACATTGGAGAATATGCAGAGGATGGATGGATGGATGGATGGATGGATGGATGGATGGATGGATGGATGGATAGATAGATAGATAGATAGATAGATAGATAGATAGATAGATAGATAGATAGATAGAATGAATATATATATATACATATACATATACATATACATATACATATACATATACATATACATATACATACATACACACACACACACACACACATACATACACATACACACACTAGATTATACACACACACACACACACACACACACACACTAGAGATAGATAGAGATACCAGATGATAGAGATGGTGATGAAGATGATGATGATGATGATAGATAGAGATAATGATAGACAGACAGACGATGGATGGAGAGAGAGAGAGAGAGAGAGAGATGATAGATAGATAGATAGATAGATAGATAGATAGATAGAGATAGATAGATGGATAGATAGATAGATATAATGATACATAGATATATACTAGATGATACATAAAGATAGATAGATGATAGATAGATAGATGATAGATAGATAGATAGATAGATAGATAGATAGATAGATGATAGATAGATAGATAGATAGATGATAGATAGATAGATAGATAGATAGATAGATAGATATAATGATACATAGATATATACTAGATGATACATAAAGATAGATAGATAGATGATATAGATAGATGATAGATAGATAGATAGATAGATGATAGATAGATAGATAGATAGATAGATAGATAGATAGATAGATGATAGATAGATAGATAGATAGATAGATAGATAGATGATAGATAGATAGATAGATGATAGATAGATAGATAGATAGATACATAGATAGATGATAGATAGATAGATAGATAGATAGATAGATAGATGATAGATAGATAGATAGATGATAGATAGATAGATAGATAGATAGATAGATAGATGATAGATAGATAGATAGATAGATGATAGATAGATAGATAGATAGATAGATAGATAGATAGATGATAGATAGATAGATAGATGATAGATAGATAGATAGATAGATAGATAGATAGATAGATAGATGATAGATAGATAGATGGATAGATAGATATAATGATACATAGATATATACTAGATGATACATAAAGATAGATAGATAGATAGATAGATAGATAGATGATAGATAGATAGATAGATAGATAGATAGATAGATAGATAGATGATAGATAGATGATAGATAGATAGATAGATAGATAGATAGATAGATAGATAGATAGATATAGATACTAGATGATACATAGATGATAGAGATAATAAATAGACAGACAGATAGATGATGGATAGACAGATATACATACATACTAGATAGATAAATAGATAACTAGATAGATACTAGATGATAAAGATGGTGATGATGATGATGATGATGATGATAGAGATAATGATATAGACAGACAGATAGATGATGGATAGATACTAGATAGATAGATAGATAGATAGATAGATAGATAGATAGATATGATAGATAAATAGATATAGATACTAGATGATAGATAGAGATGATGATGATGAGATAGACAGATAGATAGAGATAGATTTGGGTTTATCCCCTGTGTTAGGCTTGGGCTGGGCGAAATTAACCCATTTTCTGGGTTTGAGCCATACATTAAATCAGAAAATGTCCCAGCAGGCTGGCTTTAAGCCAACATGTTCAGTCACAAAAAGAGCTGTTTGTGTGGCTGAGCAGGTTGGCTTAAACCTGGCCTGCCTGAATGGCGCATGGCAGCATGTTGTGCACATTGCAACAGCTACACCTTGAACTCATCTGGTTGAGGGTGTTGCGTGCTTCCCAGCTGTAATGTTTGAAAATGCAAATACTTTGCTTCCTGCAAAGGAAGCCTAAAACTTTTTAATGCCATCCATTCCACAGACAAATGCTCCTGGGAATTCAACAGTTAGCAAGCTTCCTGATCACACAGGACACCTTGTCAAGCAAGGATTCTATGCTTCTCAGGCAGAATCATTTCAGGTCCTCCTATGATTCTTTTGTTTTTTTTTAATTCCCTCCTGCCTTTTCCCCCCCGGACTTCAAGGCTCTTCCATTCGATGCCCACAACAACTCTGCGAGGTAGGCTGGGCTGAGAGGGAGAATCACCCAGCAGCCTTCCAAGGGGATCCGGACTTGCAGAATATTTCCAGCTTTGCAAAAATGGCTTTGCAAAGGAAGGGACGAGAACTCTGCCCACCGAAACTGGAGGAGGATACTTAATCGAGGGCACTTCTCAATATTAAATATTTAATCAATATTCAATCAGTATTTAATCAATATTAAAGGGGCATCATTTGTGGGGAGTAGGAAATCTCAAGTTTTTCTTCCTGACTCGACAAAGACAAAAAAAACCCACAGGGGGGTTACATGTCGATCAACCCCCGGACAAAAATGAAGCCATTCTGAGACATCCCAAGGATTATTAGCTAATATAATAAAATATAATATTATAATAATAAAATGTTAACTAATGTTAATATTGGGGTGCTGGGAAGGCCGACGCTTTGCCCAGCTCGAAGGGGGAACTGGGGAACCATTAGCCACATCTTTTGATGGCACAGCCCCCCCCCCCCGTGTGAAATCAGACAAATTTATCAGGGACAAATTACTCGGGGGGGGGGTCCTGTCTGTCCCCCCCCCGCTTGCAAGCACGCTTGCGCCTCTTGTAAATCTGCAGGAGAGGGGAGGGAAGGGCCCCCTAAATGTTCATTGGCATTCTCCCCCTTTTTTTCGCTCCCCCCTCCCCTGCCCGGCTCCCACCGCCAGGCCAGTTCTGGCAACATCTGGGGGTTTTGTCTACAGCACCAAAGCGAATTGCCTTTTATCGGCCGTGGCGGCGGGGGTGAATGGGGGTCCTGGGTTTGGAGCGAGGCGAATCGGGGCCCGCCCCCTTCCCTGCCTCGTTTTTCCCACGTGCAGCTTGAGAGGCTGGGCCCGCCATCTCCCTGTCTACCTTGAAGTCATGTAGTCTGACCCAGAAGCCTGGGCATTGCGTCTCATCTTTGGACGGCGGAGGGGCACGGCAGGGACGTAATGCGAAATCTCTTGCCACTGTGACGCCTCCTGTCGTTCCTTACAGCTCTGGGAAAAATGAAAAACTGCTTTGTCTCTGCCTTAGCTGGATCCTGGAAGGGGGCTGCGTCTCGAAGAAGGCACTCTGGGCATGCTCAAAAGCACCTTTTACTATTGTGCGGCTCGCTGCAAAAAGCAGCAAGTGAGCAAAGCCGGTGGGCTGCTAGGAAAGCAACACCTTCAAACGGGGGCCCCACCACGAGGTGATCTTTGGCATAACCCTCCACCCCATTTCTAATTTGGGGAAGCATTAAGATTCCTGCATGTCCGAATCCGATCCAAATTATTCCGCGTGGCATGGAAGAAGCAGGGGATTTGGAGAAATACTGATTTTTTTCTGGACTCGGCTAGGGGTGGTTAAGAGAATCCATGCAGATCCGATTCGTGCAGATGGCTTAGACCAGAATCCATCCCTTTGCACAGCTACCTGGTGCAGTACCCAAACTGACCACTAGATGGCCACAAAGGGTCGGTCTTTCAGTCTCTCTCTCTCCTGCCCCCTAGTGGTCATCCAGTGCTTTGCACCCCAGATCCAGAAATCCTTGCTCAAGAGTTTCCCTTTCTTTCATTTGAAAGGGATGGGGTCAATGTAATTTAATTTAATTTGAAAAGGTGCGAATTTAATTTAATTTAATTTAATTTAATTTAATTTAATTTAATTTAATTTAATTTAATTTAATTTAATTTAATTTAATTTAATTTAATTTAATTTAATTTGGTGGTTCAAGAGAAGCCGTGCTGTTCTAACCAGGAGCGCTTCAGGTCGCAAAGCAGAGGTCCCCTTTCGAGCTGGGCCTGTTGAGAACCATGGGGCGACCCCACTGGGAGGGCCAGGCGCTCTGCACATGCTCAACATCCCGGTGCCGAGCGACAAATGAGCACCAAGGGACTTAAGAGCTCGCATTTTGTTCATCCCCCTCTTTCGGTCCTCCTTCCCCCCTCCTCCCCTGTCCCCTCCCCTTTATGGGGAGGGAGGAACCCCCCTTTGAATGCCGCCATTCAAATGGAAAACAATGCCTTAAATAAAGTGCCAGTTCCTTAGCCTTTCCCAGCAAGGGAGCCATGGTGAGTCCAGACTGCCGAGGGGTTCAGAGAAGAAAACTTCCTTCTTTCCACAAGGTTGGTGGCTTGGAAATGCTCAGGGAAGGGGATAGAAGGATATTGCCCACCCCAAAAAAAATTCTGGGGAAGAACAAGAGTGCAAAAAACCCACTCCTGCTTTTGCAGTTCCGTCCCGGGTGGAAGATCTGCTGAAAATCTCAATTTCTTCCAATTTTCAATGTAAGCCGTGGGAGAAAAAACAGCCAGGCTTCTGAGCATGTGCAGAATGCAATTCCTTCTAGAATGGGTCATCCTGGTCCTCAACCTCCAGAAAGCCAGGAGCTGGCCTGATCCAGAAACATTTCCCCTCTTCGTCTGTGGGGGAGCATAGGGAGGAATCTGCACGTGCTCAGAGGCTGCGTCAGCTGTTCCTACCGCCGCTCTTCCTTTGGCCAAACTCAGTTTAAACTTGGCATTTACTGTAAGCATTTCCCAGGAATTGAGCTCTTTTTGGGAGCTTGGTTGCTAGGACTTTAAGCCCATCTTGTGCTTCTCCAGGTCTCCAAACCCCTCATGGAGAAGAAAAGACGAGCACGGATCAATTTCTCTCTGGAGCAACTCAAACTCCTGCTGGAAAAACACTATTCCCATCAGGTAGGGCTTCGAGAAAATCCTCGGGGTGCCGGAAATCTGTCCATTGCAGACGTATCAGCATCGCCCCTCCATTTCCATCTCAGTTGGGAAGATAAAATTCAGCCTAGAATGAATAAATTGGGAGTAAGGGGTCTCGGTCTATGCTCTTTTCAACTTGGAGCAGATTTATAGGAGGAGGGGGATTTAAATCAAATCAAATCAAATCAAATCAAATTAGCTTCCCAGTTATCTTCCTTCTTCAGCACCGCTGGGGTGAAGCATCAGGACAGGAAAAGGTCATTTCCTCCGCTCTGAGAATTTTTCCAATAAAAACTTTTGCAAACTTTTGCAGATCCAGAAACGCAAGCTGGAAAAGGCGGATATTTTGGAGCTGACTGTCAAGTACATGAAAAGCCTGCAGCGCTCTGCCCAAGGTAAGGTTTTTAAAAAAAATCTAAACTATGCAACTTGGGGTGGGTGATCTGATTTCCGCACCCCAGCGCTGACCGATTATAATATTTTTTTGCTTGGTCAAACCTGTCCAGAAAGAACAAGAGGATTTGCAAAGGGGAGAGAATAATTTTCCTGCTTTTCCGAAATGGTTTTGAGAATCAATTGTCTTCAACTTGGGTTTCGCTCAACCCAGCTTTATGGAGAAATTAATGCTTCATCCGATCTGGAGATTTATTTTTATTTTTATTTTTATTTTTTTATTTATTTTATTTTATTTTATTTTATTTTATTTGTTTTGTTTTGTTTTGTTTTGTTTTGTTTTGTTTTATTTATTATTTTATTTATTATTTTATTTTATTTATTATTTTATTTTATTTTATTTTATTTTATTTATTATTTTATTTTATTTATTATTTTATTTTATTTTATTTTATTTTATTTTATAATTTTATTTTATTTTATTTTTTTATTTTATTTTATTATTTTATTTTTATTATTTTTATTTTTATTTTTATTTTTTATTTTTTATTTTTACCCTTAGATTTATTTTTTTCCCCAAAAAATTTACATTAAGAATACCAAGGTCCCTTTTTTTAAAAAAAGTTGCAGAGCCATTAATCCAGCATGTGTTTTTTTGATTAATCCAAAAATTCAGGGATTGGTCAATTCAGTGAATCAACTCACCAATACAATGGTCATTAATTCAGTCTCCGTTACAGATCCATGGCTCTTGTGAGTAGGGTGGTAAAATTAAAGTGGTTTTTTTGGAAGGGGGGCAGATGAGTTCAATAATCTGCCCCCCCCTTACGAGACAGGCCTGCCACACCCATCCTCTGTAAACTTCACTAAGCAAGTATCGTTATGACGATCGGCATTAATTTATTCGTAATGTCTCAATTATTAATAGCGTCACTTCATTAATTATTAATTTACTTTTATTCTTCTCTCTCTCTCTCTCTCTCTCCCCCCCCCCCCCCCGCCCTTCATTCTTGGCCTTAAGCGGCTTCACAGCAGAGGTAAATTCAGTGGCAAATCATTGACCGAATAGTTGTTTTGTGATACAGGGGTTGGATTGCGATACTAAGCCCCCCGAGTGGTTACGGTAGCGATTAGGAAGGTCCTGCTTGCCCTCATGTCTCTCTCTGGGCCTGCCTGGCTGCTGCCCGATTTCTGTTCCTCTCCCTGCCAGTGGGGGACTTTCTCTCCTTGTTCCCCCCTGATTCTCCCCCCCAAAGCAGAGCCCCGTGGCCTCCTTGGGCTTAGAAGCAGGCTGACCCCTTCTCTCCTCCCCAGGGACGCCGGGGATGAAGAACGGCGAATACCAGGCGGGGTTCTGGAGCTGCCTGCAAGGCGTGGAGCAGCGCCTTCTCTGCCCCGAAGCGCCCGGCGAAGGCTCGGGGCTCCAGCTGCTGCGCGAACTCACTCACGTTCTGCCCGGCAGTGGCGTCGGCGTCACTTTCAGCACCACGGACAGCGACCCTCCGCCCACGCGCGCCGGAGCCCGGCTGGATGGCCCACGAGCGCATCCCGCACCTGGACCCCGGAGACCACAGCCGCCGCCCAAACCCTCTGCTCTGGCCCGGGCAGGCGAAGGTGCCCTTCCTTCGACGGGAGGCCGGTGCCAGGGGATCGGTGGGCAGCAGGACCGGCCGGCAATCCCCCAGCAGAGCCCCCAGCTGTGGCGACCCTGGTAGGAAGCAGAGCCCATCCGCGCGCCTGTGAGCATTGACGCGCGAGTACGCAGGACTCGCCACCGGGGCCCTTCCTTCTGAGCAAATCTGCCCACGCTCGGCCACACGTGGCCCCACCTTTCCCGCGGGGGCAGCTGGATCTGCTGCTGGCCCAGGGGCCTCTCATCCCACCCTCTTGGCCCCCCTTCTGCCTTCACCAACTTGGACCTCCAGGCCCAGTTCCCTAAACTCCGTGTCCTGGTTCGCAGGACACATTGAACCAGGTCAGTTCCAAACCCAAGGGGATGCAACATGCAAAGCGTGGTTAGTTTAGACCTGAGTTAGCATCTTGGGGCCCAGCGTGTTGGGAGAAGTCAGTCCCATTCGTTTAGGCTCCAAAAGCTTGTATGAAGCCAGAAAACAGATTCCTCCAATAACCAAGTTGAGCTTGCCCTGTGAATCTAGCCAACTGGCTTGTTTTAAACTCTCACGTTGGTTTGGTTTGGCTTAGAGCAGCATTTCTCGACCTTGGCCACTTGAAGATGGGTGGACTTCAACTCCCAGAACTCCCCAGCTGGGGGAATTCTGGGAGTTGAAATCCGCCCATCTTCAAGTGGCCAAGGTTGAGAAACGCTGGCTTAGAGGGACCTCTGACATGCCGGTTGTAATGTCTGGTTTGGGGCTTATCATTCTACGCAAGCCCAAACACAAGATGGCTTGTTCAACCAACCATGGTCTAGCACAATGTGTGAATGTGGTCAGGGGGTTCATTTTTTTAAAAACTCAAAATGGTCCTATGCGGGTTGGCGTTGGCACCAGTATCCGAAATACACGTTTAAATGTTTCCCCCTTATTGGATATTAGAGCTGCATTCCAGCCTTTCCTCATCCTTGCCAGGGAAACCTTTTCAGGCTGTGAAAAAGGTTCAACGAGTGTCTTCAAAGAGTCTACTGCTGGAGAGATGGGCGGTGATAAATTTGAATAATAAATAAATAAAATAAATAAAAACAAGGACAGGCAAAGCTGCACCTGTTGGATTCCTGCCTTACGCAAAACTGTTGTGGGGTATGTGGGTGTGTGCGAGCACCTGTGCAACAATTCTGTTTCCAATGGATTCTGTTCCAGAAGTAACGGCTGAGAAAATGGAGGTTGCCAATGACGCAGGGAAAACTCTTGCCTATAGCAATACAGGTAGTCCTCAACTTACGACCACAATAGGGACCAGAATATTCGTCATTAAGCAGTGCAGTCATTAAGTGAGGCATCACGTGACCGCACCCGATTTTACGACCTTTTTCCCCCTGTGGTCGTTAAGCGAATTGTGTGGTTCCCCATTGACTTTGCTTGTCAGAAGCCAGCTGGGAAGGTCACAAATGGTGATCACGTGCTGCAACCGTCGTAAATACATGCCAGTTGCCAAGCACCCAAATTTGATCACGTGACCGCAGGTTCACTGGGACGATCGTAAGTGCGAGGGCCGCTCGTAAGTCACTTTTTTCAGCGCCGTCGTAACTTCAAACAGTCGCTAACTGAATGGTGGTAAGTCGAGGACTACCTGTAATTGAACAGCCGTCAGAAAGGGAGAACTTTTATAACAGCAGGAATAACATTTCTGCCAGCTTCTCACTGCTGACCCCAAAAGTAAACTGACCCCAAAAAGGATCTCTATCCTTTTCCTGTAGCATCTCTTCTTTAAGTAAGCTTTTTCTGAAGCTCCCTTTGTATGGATGGGTCTCGCTCTGTTGTTAAAACGGTTCCTTTTATAATAATAAAAAAAATAGTGTCCAGTTTTGCGCTCTGTGTTTTCTCTTGAAAGCAACCAATGGAAAAATAAATAAATAAAGTTTCCTCTCGGCTTCGAGTCTCCTGTCTGCTGATCAGAGGTTGGGTGCGTTGACTCTTTCCCTGGATCAGTTGATCTTGCCAAATTCGGTCCTTTCCTGGGGCGGGGTGTTCATCTCCCCACGCACACGATCAGGGTCCGCATTTCAAAGGGTTAGCCTCAGCCAATCAGAAATGCCACTTCTTGGGGGATAAACTTGCCGGGGAATATTTTGCCCGAAAGGAAAGGAAATTTCAACTGGTCACTTGCATGCCTGATGCTGCACGAGATGCTTGTGGACGCAGCTGTAAAATGGGTATAACCTCCCTTGGCTTCCAAAGGTCGAGACACAACACCCTGGATTTTGCATTTTTCAAATGAGCATGCTTCGTCCGTGGGAAGGTGCGCCAGCCAGTTCTTGGCCTGGACGAGGAAAGGAGGAATGCCAAAGGGCCCATCTGGGTTGCTTCTGTAGAGCTTCTCCTTCGTTTAAGCCCGGTGGCAGCCGAATCACACCAGCCCCTTCTGAGGTCTCCAAATCAGTTTGATCCTCTCCCGAGCAGCTTGATCCAACCGGTAGAGCTCGTTCCTGGTCTGAGGGTAAAGGGAGGGAGGGGGGAACTCTCCCCTGTGAATTTCTTTTGAAGGGGAACTGGTTTATGGTCCTGCTTGAAAGGGCTAACTGGAGCTAAACCGGTTGCTGATTCCAGAAGACCTGTGAACAAGCAACAGTGGGTTGGGTGGGGGTGGGGGTGCGACCCCATTTGGGGAGAGAAATCGGCATTTCTTTAGCGTCCAGAAGTTTCTCTGCTGGAGGCCGTCTATCAGGGATGGTGTCACAAATCCTGCAGGGTGCACTGGGTGGACTTGATGACCTCTGAGGGCCCTTGCAACTCTAGGATTCTAGGAGGGTTTGGCTTCAAGGTTGGGCAAGAAGCACAGTTGGGTCATATAGGGAGGGAGGGAACGAGAACTACCCACAGTTCAAACTAACCAGATTTAGTATGCAAGGGGAAAATAGCTGCTAGATTTCCCCCCCCCCCCCGATTGGGGTGCGTTGGATGAACTAAAGCACCAGGGAAGGGTGGGTGGGCTTCCCTTAGGACCCGCATCCCATCCCACCCCCAGAATCTTGGTTTGTTTCTGGACAAACCACCAGTTGAGTAGTTCTCAAAATGCACTGCACACTCCTGTTTCCACCCTTCAGTTCATACCCTCATGGCCATCAGCTCTGCAGTACATCTCCATTCCTTACAAACTCTAGGATCATAACCTCCTGGTCTTTTCTGCTATGAAGCCCCACAGTGGCTGGTTCATTCGGGGCTCAGCCTAATGTGTAAACCTAGTCATTCTGAGACCTGAAATCTGGGGCCTCCTTAAGAGATCTTCCCAACCTTGCAATCAAACATGGGCAGAAGGAGTTCAGTTTTAACGTATGGTGAAGAATCAGGCAGACTGCCCTGAAAATGGGGTTTTTCTCCTGGCTTCGGGGCTACGAAGGTGTCCAAAGAAAGGGGAAAGATTTCTAAGCTACAGGTAGTCCTCGACTTATGACCATTCATTTAGCGACCGCTTGAAGTTACGACAGTGCTGGAAAAAGTTACGACCAGTCCTCACACTTATGACTGTTGCAGCGTCCCTGAGGTCATGTGATCAAAATTTGGGCGCTTGGTGACCGGCATGTGTTTACAATGGTTGCAGCATCCTGGGGTCACGGGACCACCATTTGCGACCTTCCCAGCCGGCTTCCAACAAATAAAGTCAAGGGGGGGGGAGCCAGATTCACTTAACGACCGTGGCAAAACAGGTCGTAAAATTGGGCGTGACTCACTTAACAACCGCCTCACTTATCGACAGAAGTTCCAGTCCCAGTTGTGGTCATAAGTCGAGGACTACCTGTAATTCTATTTTATGGGTTGGGGATGGTTGAAGGCAGCTGAACACCGGTCATTGTATTCCAAGTTGGAGTTAACGCATTGCCATGACCAACTGCTAGATGGCAGTGTTACTCTACAAAAAAATGCCAGATGTGTTAATCTGGCCAGTTTACCTGCCTGAGTTTCCCCGTTCAAGGTGACACATCCTATGACCCCAGGGCCCATCAACCAGATGTTTTTATATGCCCATTTCACCCAATAACCAATCTCCCCATTTGGTTTGCTTGCGACTCAGGGTCTGCATGAACCCAGCAAACTGTGGCTTCGTCCACAAAAGGCCAATTGGGGAATTAGTCAAGAAAGTGGCCGAGATCCTCTCCGAGCTAAACAAGGAGCTTTAAGCCATGGTTTGTCAAACAAGGAAAAGTTACAAAGTTTGTTTCTATTGTATCACCCAGGGAAGTCACCTCTCAGCTGCCCGGAGTCCCTGGGGCAGCATATAAATTTAATACATTATTATTATTGTTGTTGTTCAGCTCAGCTTCTTTTCAAAGACCTTGAACTGCTGAGCTGCTGTTCCTCTAAAGCAGTGTTTCTCAACCTTGGCCACTTGAAGATGGGTGGACTTCAACTCCCAGAATTCCCCAGCCAGCAAGTTGGCTAGGGAATTCTGGGAGCTGAAGTCCACCCATCTTCAAGTGGCCAAGGTTGAGAAACACTGCTCTAAACTAAAGATTTAGAGGTGTTGAATTAAAAGTACTCCAACCCACCAGGTAGAACATGAAAGACAACCACGGCAGGCGTTTGTTTTTAATTTTTAATTCAACTTTTTACAGGAAGAAATCCTCAAGAGGTCCAAAAACTTAAAAAAGAGAGCAAGCTACAAACCGTTCGGGGAAAAAACGCCGTGAATAAAACGTGTTCTGGGCTTCAAACAAACCGGCCGGGATGTGTCGTAAAAAGTTTCCTTTGCACCTCCTGAAAAACTGCAAAGGTCGGGGAAATCTAGACCGAGCGGACGCAGACGTGGGTGCCGGACAGAAAAGGGGGCTTGAAGGAGCCCCGTGGAGGTTGGAGGTAACCGAACAAATTAAAATCCCTCCGAAGTCTGAAAAAGCCGATTTCTCAGATATTGCAATTTCTCAGACATGGCGACCCCGAGAACGCGGCTGGAAAAAAGTATTGCCTTGTGACCCCAGAAAGAGTTAAAAAGATACAGTACGACAAAGGGTTCAACAGCATCGCTTCCCCCCCCCCGCACCCCCACCCTCTCTCTAAAAGAGGCCCAAACCCCTCACTGGCTGGATGATCTCTGGTTATCCAAAACGGCCAGCATGGTTATTTTTAAACCCTTAAAAAGGCACGACATTCTTTATTTTATTTTATTTTTTTGCAGGGAGGCGGGGTTTCAGATGGTTGGCACTAAAGCAATCGGCGGGGAGAGGACCTGCCGTGAAGGATGGTTCCTTGGCTCATTTTTAAAAATTTCACACTCTTTTTTGTCTGTTCTCAAGATGCACCATCGATCGACGCTGCCATGTTACTGCATCACGCGATTCCTTTTGGGGACTCTTTCGTAGTGCTGGCAAAAGCATGCTTGTGTGCGAGTTAGGCCCACCACCATCTTCTAATCATGAGGACTAGAAACCTAAATTGGTTTGGGCTGGTTTCTCAAAAAGAAACTACAGGTAGTCCTCACTTAACGACCAGAATTGGGACCAGAATCTCGGTTGCTAAGCAACAGTCATTAAATGAATCCAACCCGATTTTACAACCTTTTTTGCGGCAGTTGTTAAGCGAACCACATGGCCGTTAAGCAAATCCGCAGTTCCCCATTGATTTTGCTTGCCAAAAGCTGGCTGGGAAGGTCAAACATGGCGATCACGTGACCACAGGACGCTGCAATGGTCATAAATGCGAACCGGTTGCCAAGCGCCCACATCGTGATCATGTGACCATGGAGACGCTGTGATAGTCGTGTGAGAACTGGTTGTAAGTCATTTATTTCAACACTGTTATAAGTCCGAACCATCACTAAACAAATGGTTGTTAAGTGAGGACTACCTGTAATGATCAGACAGTTATTTCCTCTTTCGTTCACAATTTTTGCTTTTATGATGCCCTCCGATGATTTCTCTTCCACTTTGCGGATTTTATCATGACCGGAAGGTGGGTGGGAATGGGTTTGCTACGATGGCTTGTTCATATAATCCTAGTTACAAAGGGCAAGCCCATCTTGGCTTAAGAAAACCTGAGCCAGACCCACAACTGGCTTCTTGGTTTCATAAAACCTTAACAACACACGGCGCCTGATTATATTCTGCATAGATATTACACAGCTGCTCGGGGAGGTGAACAGGTTTACAACACTAGAATTGGGGAAATGGAGCCTCCATAACCACGTCCAGCAGCTGTTTTCTCACCCTGAATCTTTGGGGGGTGTGTGTGTTGAGGGGGGCGCGTCTAAACTTTATTGCCACAAAACAATAAAATCCACATTAAACGCCCATATTTGCCACCTGGGGACCCCGCACAAACTATTTTCTATTGAGCCCATACACATCCAGTTTGGCTTCTCAATCCTCCTGCCTCAATACAAGGCACCCAAATCCGTTCCCTTTTAGGCGAGAAGCTGGTTGCAATCAGAGAGGCGGGACAGGACAGGCCAAGATTGCAACGCTCCATGTTCCCATGTTGCTTGGCAGCTTTGCTGGCTAAGCCAGGGCCCCAACACATCAGAGGAAGGGTGTCACGTTGGGAATAACTGGGAAATTTTGCCTAATTTTTGTTTTTTTGTCGATGACCAGATCTAGCAAAGACAACCTTGCAGGATGCGGGAATTTCTGGGCGAGGTGCAGATCTCAACCAGGCTGTTCGGTTCAGCACGGTTTGGATGTCTTGTGTGAACGCAGAAAACGGGTCGATTCAGCAGCCGGGGCCAAAAGTCATCTTTGGATGCCTGGACGGGCTCGATGGCATGGCTAAGATCCAAAAACAGCCCCCTTTTCAGGCTGTGGAATTATTCTTTTAAAAATTCTCCTTGGGATTAAAAACGTTAAAAGAGCAGGCAGCGCAGAAGTCCAAAATGGACGGGAGCTGTGCCAAAGATTCAGCAGGGGCTGGTTCACTGAGAAAAAGTGCAACATCAGATCTGCCTCCGAAAGCGGATCTGAGCGCGCGAGATGCTCCATCGGCTTGGAAGAACCATGAGGACTTGCAGCTTAATTGTTTAAAAACCGTATAAGATGAAATGTGCTGGCACGTTACGCTCCTGGAGGGAATAAACCAATTTCAAAGTTGATTTAGGGACTCTGGAGTTCAGCTCTCTTAAATTGGATTTTTCTTTTTAAAAGGGAAACGTCGAATAGCATCTACTGTATACACAACACAAACAAAGTTTTGATGCCGTTCCAAGCCACGGAAATCAGAATTAAATCGAGCAAGTTTTCCGACATTCTGCGCTTTCTGCTCTAGGGAGAGGAACTGGGGACTCCAATCTTTGGTCCTATTTCAAGGTTTTGGGAGGTGAAATGTGGCCGGGCCTTGGATGGGAGGCCATCAGGAGATGCCAGGGCTGTTGGTGAAAGTGGGAAGGTTTAAAAAAAAAAGCTGTGCAGATTGTCCTGCTTTGCCCAGCTTAGGTAAAATGATTTTCACGGACAGAAACAATTTCTTCTTGCCTTCATTTAGATTTTTTTGTTTTATAAATGCCCACTTTATCCCAGTTTGGGGAGATCCTCACAGAATCCCATCTGCAAACTCACTTCTCCTTTGGGGGGGCTCAGTCCGTGAAACAAAAAATATTGTTTTAGGATTTATGACGTGTGAACTGCCTTTTGGTGGCCTTTTCATTGGAAGTCCCAAGGCCACCACCGCCTCATCTCCTGATTCCCCCCCCTTACTTAGGGGGAGAGATCTCCCATCTTCTCCAAAATAGTAAAATATCCCTAATAGATGGGCACTTGTTGTGAATTGCTCAGTAAAAATCCAGAAATATTGTGTCCTCCCAACCATAGAGAGAAGAAGAAAGAAGGGCACCCAGCAACTTGCACCCTTTTTTCTATTGCGCAAAAGAACACATGAATTCAGAGGGGGAGCAAAGGATTAGAGCAGTGTTTCTCAATCTCCGCCACTTTAAGATGGGTGGACTTCAACTCCCAGAATTCCCCAGCCAGCCATGCTGGGAGTTGAAGTCCACCCATCTTAAAGTGGCGGAGATTGAGAATCACTGGGTTAGACATGAACTGGGGTATCCCTGCTGTGGCTTGTGAACAACTGTGATTCTCCAAGACATTCCTTGTTTTTTTCCTACCCACAATTTCTTCATTTGAACCTTCCACTCCTTCTTTATTTCTTCTTGCAAAGCATCCTAGAGGAAACTCCTCTCTGGGGAATTTTTTTTTTCTGCTCGGGGAAGACAAACAGGTCGGCTATGTTGGCGGGAGCCCAAATTTCCAGCAGGGGAGAAATCCCAGCCAGAACCCCAAATCTAGACCCCCCTCTACTTGCGGGGGGGGGGGGGAGATGGGGACCGTGGGGCCGAGGATAAGGAGATTAGGGAAGCCAATGTTGGCGAGAGTGTGGAAGGAGTGTGGGGGGGGTGGACCCCACATTTTGCATGCAGACCTCCAATCTATAGGACGACCTCTTTTGGGACCAAAAATGGATGATTTGGGCAGGATGACCACTTATTTGACAGTGTAAAAACAAAACGAAGATGCTTCGGTCTTGTACAATATTAACAACCATTGCTCTCTACTCTCGTTCCTTTCCCAGGCACCTAATCCCCCCCCACCTTTCAATCAAGACAGCAGAACATGCGAATACTCTGGGTATACCCTGGGATCTGGGGATTCAACCAGGAAAGTCCGTTCACTTGTCCTGCGCTGCGCTGGCCAGATGCCAAGCATCTAAGTGGGCCGGGGGGGGGGGGGTTCCTGGGAGCACCAATCCTGCCAGGGCCCAGAGGAACCCTCAGGAAGAAAGGCGCAGGTCCTGATGCGGAGAGTGCTGTGTTCTACCCGGGGCCTTAACAACGCCCATCTAGGTCCCCCACCAAGCCAGATCTGATGTGATGCAGGCATTCTCCCCCCCTCCACACACACATTACAAGACAGCAGCCCCACCACTTGTCATGGGTTGGAACAGCCCCCCAAGGGATTGCACCGTTTTTTGTATTGCTCTTGGGTGGGACAGTGCAAAGAGAAAGCTGCAATTTCCAGTAAAACCTTCCTCCCCACCCTGTTGCTGCATCCATGGATCAGCCTTGGGATTTTATGGGGCAGCAGCTCAATGCAGAATGTGGGGCAAGGCTCTGGCACTGAGATGGAGGTAGGGTGGCGTGTTCTCTCGCTTACGGGGCTGGGGGACGAGGCGAAAGGAATTTACCCCTCCTAGATCGGACGTACTTCCCCCCCCCCCCCGTTTTCAGCTGCAGCTTCCACCATGATAGGACAGGAACAATCAGCCTTGGAGTCTGCCCCCGTCCCCACGCGACGCTATTCCGGAAGAACAGACCACACGCGGGTGTCACCCACCACCTCCTCGCTCTAGGGAAGGGCCTCCTGGAATGTAGAAGAGAAATCCGGAGCGTTTCCCCCGCCCAGTTTCTTAAAGGGAAAATCAGCTCTCCGGTTTTTGGCAACCGCGTCCTCCCAAGGCTGCGCTCTGAGACAGAAAGACCGGTACCGAAAGACATGCACCATGAACATCTACCTAGAAAGTACTTTGGAGAGAGTGTGAGATGATTAGAAACAAGAAAAAAAGTCCGTCCGTTTTGGACGAGCCGCGTGGGTTCTTGCGTAGAAAGGAAGAGAGGAGACCGTACTCCTCTCGTGCCCCGAGCTGAGATGCCACCCGTCTGGATTTGGAGTGCTTTTTCTTACAAGAAGCATCCTGGTAAACTTCTCCCTCCTGCATTTTGCGGCGAGGACGAGAGACGGGGTAAAGGTTCTATGGTGCTTTGTCCAAATCCAGACCGCAACAAGGAGGAAACCTTGTGGAGGGAGAAAGAAATCTGGAAGATGCCCGTGCGGGAAGACGCCCTGGGTCTACGAGGCCGAGCCGATAGAATCCGAGTGGAATGTTGCGTATCCAGAGGAGGCCGAGGGCGAACTCAAGAAACTGGTTGTGCTACCCTTGCTTCCGTTTTTGCGTAGGTCCTCTTGGCCTCCCCAGGAGGGACTGAGACCTGTCCGGAAGCCCTCTGACGCGGAACAGCTGCTGCTCGCGGGATGGTCCTCCGTCCCCGGAGTCTCGCAGAGCTCCACGTGAATCTGCTCGTGGCCGCGCATGTCCAAACCCCCCTTGGGGAACGTCTGCACGTCCTCCTGAGTCACGAGAGGGAGCGGCACCATGAGGGAGCTCCCTCGTCCCTGGACCGAGATGCTCCGCAAGACTTGGGGCTCTCGCTCAAAAGTGGTCAAGGGGAAGTTGCTGAGCGCCGCGGCGGTGGAGCAGCGCGGAAAGGCCTCTGGGAAGAGGGAGACGGAGGCCGAGCGCAAGGGCGCTCTCCTCGGGGTGGGAAGGGGGCTGGGGTGATCCACGAAACCCATCGCCGCCTCCTTGCTAAAGCACTTGTACCCTCCCTGCCTGTGCATGTCTTCGCAGGAGAACGGCCTGAGGGATAACGTGCTCTCCGCGGACTTCCGGCGCTTGCGGTACGGACGCCAGTCCTCCTGGTAGGAGAGGACGCTGCTCCTCCTCCGGTGGTCGTACGGAAGCTGAGGGAGGAGCAGGCTCGCCAGTTCAGCCGTGAAGTCCTCCCCTGCTGCCCAGTGCTGGAAGTAGGCTGAAATCTGGCTGGTGGTCCAAATCTCGGTTTCGTCGTGGGAGAAACGCCTGGTGGGAGGGACCTGCGGGGGAGCAGGGAAAGGATGGGAAGACTGCTACACCATTTAATTTTTTTTTTAATTTAAATATTCTACCTTACAGAAGTTTTATGGAAATAGGAAAAAAAAAACCAAATAGAAAGAGATGACAAACAAAAAACACAACAGAACAAAACAGAGAAGGGGGAATTCCCTTCCCTGACTCTCCCCTACACTCACCAGCATTTTTTTGCCCAAGGGCGCCAAAAACACTCCCTAAATTCTCTGTGTCTCCAGCACACAGGCCGGCTGACAGCAAGCTGGACTGAAGCAGTGGAAGTGAATCCTCCATGAACAGGGGCACTCTATCCCTGCATACAAGCGGCGGGGCTGAACCACTGTTTAGACCAGTGCTTTCCAAACAGTGGTGGCAGCGCGGGGGGGCGCGTGGCAGCGGGGGCATGCACGGTGGCGGCCTTGTGTTTTCCGCTAAAACGCGGAAGCGCTGATGGTGCACCACTGCTGTCATCGCTGCCACCGCCGCCATACACATCCACTTCCGGGTTGTGTCGCAACACACTAAACTGAACTGTGTGTTGCGACACACTAAAGTGCCACGACACACAGTTTGGAAAGCTATGGTTTAGACCTTTAGCAGGAACGTTCGTGCACACAGTTAAACTGGAGATGGAGAACTTGGAGCACCCAAATGTTATCGGTGCTGTGCTCAGACATTAGCCGTACCGGCCAAGGCTGATGGGAACTGTAGTCCAACAATATCTCCCATAGTTAAATTCATCGTGGGCACTAGTAGAAATTAATTTGCACATGGGAAAAGCACTCTGCTGGCAGCAGACAAGAAGGCCACTTAAGAGTGGAACTACCACAGACAGAGGCAGTGTACCTCAGAATAAAATACATGGGGGACCAATAACAGGGTGAGGATTGTTGGCTTGGGAGCCTGCCTGCTGGAAATTTGGATCTGATCTCATGGGACTAAGTGTAATGATATGTGGGAAAGACCCTGGGAGACGGGGCAAAGAGATGCTCCCTAGGGAATGGTCAGATAAGGGAGGGCATAGCCCTCAGCTGCATAATGGGAGGGAGAAAGAGGCTCAGAAGGGACCCTCCCTAGTTTCTTGGGCTGTAAAGGAGATGGGGGGGGAGAATTGTACTTTCAGACTTGCAAGATTCTGTCAATGTAGCTTTACAATAAAGTAGAATTAGTTCATCTGGTCGTGTTTCCTGTCTGGTCTACCTGGGAAGGCTGACACACCCTTTCCGAGAGTCAGCGTTAAAAGGGAACAGTCAGATAAGAGGGGGCATAGCCCACAGCTGCATAATGGGTAACCTCAGTGGCATCTTCCCACCTGGACATGCCCGTTCCCCAGCCCAGCCGAACCCTCTCACCTGGAGATACTGCATTTTGTCCTCCGGGACAGGCTTTGCGGGGTAGACCTGAGGGACCCCCCTCTCCAGGTCATAGTTGGCAATCTGGTCCAGAGTGAGAACGTCCCCAGAAAAGTTGTCGGGGTAGGGATGCACGTACATCAAGTCCGTGGGAATCGGCCGGTCCAAACTGGTTTCTGGGGGCCCGGGGGGACAGAGAGGGTTGGAGATAAACAGCGAAAGATAGTTGCAAAATTTGGAACCTGAAGCTGAGTTGGCGGTATAACCAGACCAGGGTCCACGGGGGTTGCCAAGATGCTAGTCCAGCACGGCTTGTTCTCATCTAGACCCAGTTGGGTCGCCAACCTCACCTCGGACTCTCCACAAATCCCACCTGCCCATTTCAGCAACACTCTGAATATTGTTAAGATCTTCTGGAAGAGCTAAACCTGGTCATGGAGACCTGCTAAGTCTTGGGAAGGTCTCAAGTCAAATCCGTTAACCCAGGGAGGTGGCCTCTGGGGCTTATGCAAGCCATAAGCGGTTCCCTGTCCCACGGGACTCTCTTTCCCAACACAACAACAAACCACCCTTGCAGATTCTGCAAGCAACTTGGCTTTGGCTGTGCCACGCTTTCCCCTACGGAAACTGGGGGGTGACCAAAGGTTGGCCGCTGGAAAACCCCTCGAAAGCCCTCCTGGCTTTGCGGGCAGTGTTGCTTAGCTTCCGACCCCAAAGATATCATCCGGTTCTCAGTCCTGATCCTCTTCTTCACATCCAGCGTGGGCAATAATGTCAGCCTTACCAGGTGGACAGACACGAAACACAACCAGATAAACTAATTCTAGTTTATTGTAAAGCTACATTGACAGAATCTTGGCAGGTCTGAAAGTACAATTCTCCCCCCCCCCCGCCGTTTCCTTTACAGCCCGGGAAACTAGGGAGGGTCCCTTCTGAGCCTCTTTCTCCACCCATTATGCAGCTGTCTCTTATCTGACTGTTAGAAGACTGGAGAAAGAGGCTCAGAAGGGACCCTCCCTAGTTTCTCGGGCTGTAAAGGAAATGGGGGGGGGGAGGATTTTCCTTTCAGACTTGCAAGATTCTGTCAATGTAGCCTTACAATAAAGTAGAAGTAGCTCATCTGGTCGTGTTTCCTATCTGGTCTACCTGGCAAGGCTGACACACCCTTTCTGAGAATCAGCGTTAAAAGGGAACGGTCGGATAAGAGACGGCTGAGCCCGCAGCTGCATAATGGGTGGAGCAAGAGGCTCAGGAGGGACCCTCCCTAGTTTCTCGGGCTGTAAAGGAAACGGGGGGGGGGAAGAATTGTACTTTCAGACTTGCAAGATTCTGTCAATGTAGCCTTACAATAAAGTAGAATGAGCTCTTCTGGTCATGTTTCCTGACTGGCCTACCTGGTAAGGCTGACACACCCTTTCCGAGAATCAGCGTTAAAAGGGAACAGTCAGATAAGAGAGGGCTTAGCCCACAGCTGCATAATGGGTGGAGAAAGAGGCTCAGGAGGGACCCTCCCTAGTTTCTCAGGCAGTAAAGGAAACGGGGGGGGGGAGAATTGTCCTTTCAGACTTGCAAGATTCTGTCAATGTACCCTTACAATAAAGTTGAATGAGCTCATCTGGTTGTGTTTCCTATCTGGTCTACCTGGTAAGGCTGACACCATCTATGTCTTACTATGGCCAGAGTGGATTCTCATGCGTCTTCCATTCAACCAAGACAGCAATGAATTTCAGGTGGGAAAGTCCACCTTGCAGGAAAGATGAGGGCACCTGTACCCCCCGTACTACCACCATCAGGAGCCGCGTGCTCACCTTCCCCCCCGTCATCGTTGGACATGATGGCCACGCACTTCTCCCAGACGGAGCGGACGTCCGCCCGGTAGCGGTCGCAGGCCCAGAGGAACAATGGCAGCAGAAGGGACTGTGCCACGGAGCACCAGAGGATGCACAGGACCATCCAGTCGTAGGCAACGTCCGACTTCAAACTGGCAAAACTGACCACCTGAAAGGGGAGAGGTGGCATCAAGGAAAGCAAACTTTCTGAGCCTCCAGGAGAAACCGCCGGGGCCATGGACCACGCGAGTGACGTCTTCCCCGCCGAGCGTTGCGCAGAAACCTTGCCAGCATTCAGCTCTACGACGACGACAGCTTGGGGGATCAGTGACAAGGAGGGTCTGGAAGCGGAGGTGGGGAGGGGAATGGGTGTCCCCCAACCCCATTTTTTGCAGAACCCCTTTGGCTGTTTTATAAATTCTAATCAACTGAATTCTAATCAATTCTAATCAATAAGAAAGACTTATATATATGAATATATATATATATATATATATATATATATATATATATACATATATATATATAATCAATCACCAATGTGAGAGACATACATACATACATACTGTAAAAAGGTAAAGGTTTCCCCTGCCCAGTCGTGTCCGACTCTAGGGGCCGGTGCTCATCTCTGTTTGTTAGCTGATGAGCCAGCGTTGTCCGAAGACGCTTCCGCGATCATGTAGCCGCATGACACGCGCGGAACGCTGTTACCTACCCACCGAAGTGGTACCTATTCATCTACTTGCATTTGCATGCTTTCGAATTGCTAGGTTGGCAAGAGCTGGGGCGAGTGCGGGAGCTCCCTCCGTCACGCGGGGCTAGGGATTCGAACCTCCGAACTTGCAATCTTCCGATCAACAAGCCTGGCGTCTTACCCGCTGAGCCACCACGCCCCTTATACATACTGTATGTATGTATGTATGTATGCATGTGTGTGTGTACACACACACACACACACATTAGAGAGATAGAGATAGAGATAGAGATGATAGAGATAGAGAGAAAGAAAGAAATATAAATCTCACCAATGTGCATTCAGCCCAGCCAGAATCAATTCTAATCAATTCTAATCAATAAAAAAGCTGGCTATAAATTATGAATATGTAGAAAAAAATATGTACACTCGGCCCAGGGGGAATAAATTCTAATCAACTGAATTCTAATCAATTCTAATCAATAAAAAAGGCAGGCTATAAATTATGAAAATATGTATAAAGAAATATGTATATATAAAATCCTCACCAATGTGCCTTCGGCCCGGCTGGAATCAATTCTAATCAACTGAATTCTAATCAATTCTACTCAATAAAAAAGTCCGGCTATAAATTATTAATATGTAGAAAG
Organism: Charina bottae; assembly: GCA_023362775.1. Lineage (NCBI taxonomy): Eukaryota > Metazoa > Chordata > Lepidosauria > Squamata > Charinaidae > Charina > Charina bottae. The sequence goes on along the minus strand of JALMGJ010000062.1, from coordinate 1,393,862 downwards.
AAATACGTATATATAAAAAAATCCTCACCAATGTGCCTTCGGCCCAGCCGGAACCAATTCTAATCAACTGAATTCTAATCAATTCTAATCTACTGAATTCTAACCAATTCTAATCAATAAGAAAGACAGGCTATAAATTATGAATATATATATTCTAAGTTTCTTAGAACGGTGGAGTAATAAAGCTGCACAGATTATGCTTGGTTTCTATAGCAAGAGATGGTGGCTTGGAACAGACCAACACTGAAGGAATTTCTAGCCAGCCCGCAAGCAATGTAAATTAACTGAAGACACCCCGTGGTTGTGTCCTCCTCTCCTCTCTGGAACAACCACAAAGTCATGCCAACCCTTCAAATCAGCAGAATTGCAGCAACCTCGAGCTGAGGCCATCTAGTCCAGTCCGCCGTTCAACACAGAGCTCTTAATTCAAAGCCGGCGCAGAAACATGGCCGCCCTGCCTCACCTTGATAGCTGGAAAGGTGTTTCCAAGTCCCTCTCCTAGGAGAAAGAGGGTGCAGAAGACTGTTGCTAGCAACTTTATACACCCTGGACCAGTGTCTCTCAACCATGGCCACTTGAAGACGGGGAATTCTGGAAGTTGAAGTCCACCCATCTTCAAGTGGCCATGGTTGAGAGACACTGCCCTGGACAATAAATTCCCATCCCACCGCTGCCACCAGATTTACCAGGACAGGAAATCCCATCAGGAAATCGTAGAGGAAAACAATGCCGGTGATTAAATAGGTGATCTGCAGGGAAGTCTTAATGGGCTCCGACCCGTCTATGGAGGAGCGGCGTTTGCCGTGGGCATCCTCCACCACGATCGTGGGCACGTTGAACTTGTTTTTGTCGAGGTTGTTCCCCGCTTGGATGGAGAAGGTCTGGAAGAGGGCGATGGCCACGCAGACCACCCCCATGGCGACACTGCCGCTGATGAGAAGCAGGAAGCAGACCCCGAAGCCCAGGCCGATCTCCGTGACGATGAAGCGGCAGTCGCTGGCGTAGAACCTCTCGGTGGTGTCGTGCCAGCCCACGGCTGGCAGCGTGGAGAGGATGAAGGACACCATCCAGATGCCCATCACCGTGTGGACCGCTTGCTTCTTTGTATTGCTTAATCTGCAGGAAGGGAAGAGACCCCTTAACGACCAAGTTGCTGGTCCCAATTGTGCTCGCTAAGCGAGGACTGCCTGTATATAAGTCCATGCTTGTGCATATTTAATAGCACCCCCCAAAATTCCTATGGCAAACAAGTACTTAGATGGATGGAGAGACAGATGGATGGATAAATGGATATATGATGGATGGATGGATGGACAGATGGATGGATATATGAATGGATAGATGATGGATGGATGGATGGATGGATGGATGGATGGATGGATGGATGATGGATGGATGGATGATGGATGGATGGATGGATAGATTGATGGATTGATGGATGGATGGATGGATGGATGGATGATGGATGGATAGATGGATGGATGATGAATGGATGGCTAAATGGCTAAATGGCTAGATGACGGATGGATAGATAGATAGAAGTATCTTAGAAAGATACTACGTCCTGATCTACGTCCTGCCTCCGTGCTCAGGAGCTCAAGATGGCCTACCCAGCCCCTCTCCTCTTACTTCCCCCACCAGCTCTGCCTTCAACCCAGAGACCTTACCTGTAGTTAACCGGCCAGCGCACCATCCACATCCGGTGGTAGGAAAGGGAGGTGACCGAGAAGCAGGTGGCCAGCGTCAAGGTGTAGAAGGTGGAGACAAAGACTTTGCAAAGGCCCTCGTTCCACTCGTAGTCCGAGTGCTGCTGGCGGAGCTGGACGACGGCGTACATGGTGATGGGGACGGAGATGTTCAGGATGTGCGTCCCAGCCAGGGTGCAGATGAGGAACTCCAGAGGCTTCCATTTCTTCTGCTTGGCGCTGACGCTGAGGATCCCCCAGGCGTTGGCGAGGACGGCCAGCCCCGAACACACCAGCCAGGCCACCGCGTTGTTGTGGAGGCTCCGTTCATGATTCATGATGGAAGCTGGGGTCCCCAGCCGGGGAGGCCAGGTGAGGATGGCGTACCAGGAAGAAGGCGGGGAGGGGAGGCATCCTACTGCAGAGGCAGCGCCATCAAGGGTGTGTCAGAGGGGGGCAGCCCCCCGCCTACGGACTGACAAGCCAGGGTTGACAGACGCTGTGTGATGGCCCATGTTCCTGGAAGAGAAGAATGATCCAGTTAAAAACAGGGACGGTCCAAAAAGGTTTTTTTTTCCCCTCTACCCTCCCCGCTGCTTCTTCCTTGCGTGTTGTGCCCTCCGGGCTGCACATTTGAGGGCGGGAAGCGTTTCACTGCTAGCGTCAGTGGGGAGCAGATAGGTGGCACCAACGAGGGAGGCCAGCATACCCCCAATACAAGTGAGTTTGCCCAGGATGATTCAAAGTTGCCGAGATGGGCACCAGCAGCTCTCGCGCCAAACAGAACCGTTATGTAAACAGGGGGCAGAGGTCTCTGACTCTCAGAGGCGAGGAAAGAAAAGCGAAAGGGCCGTTGTTCCAAAAAGCGCGTGGAAAATTACGAATTTAAACTCTGGGGCCAACCCACACGCGGCACAATTCCGGTTTGCAACGAAGCAACTTATCTCGCCGTGTCGGCTTGCGAAACTTCGGGCCTGGGCAAAGAGCCGAGTATCTGGAGTCGAGAACCGAGACCGATCGCTCGACTTTGTGCGACGTCTGGCCGCTGCCCCGCTTCAGTGGAATCACAGAATCATCGACGGTACCTCCGAGGTCACCTAGTCCACCCCCGTTGGGGCAGGATCTATTAATGGGGGTGGGGGGAGGCAGAGCGATAGGCACGATGACCCAAAAAGGCAGCCGACTGGAAGCTGAGGCTTTGATCCAGCCGTGGGGCACTCGAGGGACTTGGGAGCCGAAAGATTTAGAGCCGACAGGGCCGAAGAACACAACTGGAGTTCATTTTCACTGCGGTGAAATGACCCCCCCCCCCAATTTGGTGCCTTTCTCCCCACACTGTTAATCATATCACATAATCACTGTTAACCGCCCAGAGTCCCCTTCGGGGGAGATGGGGCAGTGATAGAAATCGAAAGAATCAATAAATAAATATCCCTCTGGGCAGGGGGTGGACTAGATGACCTCCAAGCTCCCTTTCAACCCTACGGTTCCAGGAGTCTAAGGATCCCATCTAGAGCTTTGGGAGCAAAATGCACATCGCCGAAGCCTCCCATGGTGCAATTCGGCTTTATGCTCCAGGCAGCGGAACCTCGTTGCCGGCATCTGTGACCTGCACACCCTTTCATAAATTTTTAGGCGTTTAGCTAACCCCTCCCGGCTGCAGAGTACGAGACCTGTTCTAAAGCAGAGATCAGACCTAGGAGCCTGTGAACATGCCAGCCCCTCGCCTCTTCCTCCCCTCGTGCATTTAAACCAAAGCCAGAAATGCATTTTTTAAATCCGAAATCGACTTTCAATTTTTCACGCTTTCCCCCCCCCCTCCTTGCAAAACAGGCTTCGGTTTTGCTCAGGAGCTGCTGAGAATTTATTCCGAGGATGCAAGGGGTAGAAGGCGTCAGGCGTGGGGATTTGTGGGGGGGGGGGGGGAGCTGACCGAGCTCCCTCCCTCCCTCCCTCCCTCCCTCCCTCCCTCTGTCGTCTCTCATCTGGAAAAAAAATGGAAGGAATTTTCTCTTAATGGCTCCCTCTGGAGAGGAACATAAACCAAGGATGGAGACAGGCTTGTGTGATGAAAAAACAGCCATCTGCACCCCCTTTGGCCATCTGGTAACTAATACGTATAAAAATCAAACTCCCCCCCCCCCCATGAGAATTGATGCAAAACCTTTTTTGGGGCGTGGAAAGAAATTTCAAATCAAATTCCTGCCATAAATAATAAAATAAAATAAAATAAAATAAAATAAAATAAAATAAAATAATAAAATAAAATAAAATAAAATAAAATAAAATAATAAAATAATAAAATAAAATAAAATAAAATAATAAAATAAATAAAATAATAAAATAAAATAAAATAAAATAAAATAAAATAAAATAATAAAATAAAATAAATAAATAAAATAAAAAAATAAAATAAAATAAAATAAAATAAAATAAAATAAAATAAAAATAGCTTTATAAAAAGTGATGAATAAAAAGCATCCAAACTTAGTTAATGGTGTGACATATTCTGGTGGATCTATATGCAACTTGGTAGCATATTTTTGAGTTCTTTTGAGTCCAAAAGAAGTAGCAGTAAGTAGAAATCACATTCCCTGCCCAGAAATTTCTTCAAGATCAGATAAATGAAGGTCTGTCTAGAGCAGCATTTCTCAACTTGGCGACTTTAAGATGCGTGAACGTCAACTCCCAGAATTCCCCAGCCAGCATGGGGAAGTTGAAGTCCACCCATCTTGAGACTACGATCAAAGAAACAAGGCCAAAATAACCCACCAAATGGGAGGGTTAGCACCAAATAAATGCCATATATGTATTTACATAGCCCCGCCCCTTTTGTAGTCACACCACCAGGTGATCAAACGGGGGCAACAGAACTTGAAGAGAAGCAAAAGATGGCTGGCGAACACCCTCTACGAGCACCCACGTTCTACATTTCTCCTCCTTTCTGCATTTTTTCTGTTCCTTCTCGGCTGGAAAAAAAAAACTCTTCCGTCTTCAGGAGGTGATATTTCTTGTCAGCCTCTGATTTAATGTTTAATCTGCAGCGTTTCCGGCCATCGCAGCCCAGGCTTAATAAAAAAGCCCTGTTGTTATTTTATCTTCTTCTCTTTTTTTTTTAATGAAAGCTGTGCATTTCCCAAGAATGGGGGGAAAAATCAAGGGCATGGAATATTCCGTGACTCGCTGGGATAAACTGCAGCTTAGACTGAAAAACAGCCACCCCCATTCTCCAAGGAAGGTGCTTTGCAAGGAGAGACGAAACTGCCAGAAATAGAACCAGGCGTCCCCAAATACCAAATTTTATTCTCTTCCTTTGGTCGAAGCGCCGTCTCGGGGTTTTTATACTCTTTTTAAATTTATTTTTCATATTCTCCAGGGCAAGAAGAAACACGAATGCAAGAAAACAGCCCCCCAAAATAAATCTCAACATTTGGTCCCTGTCAATAAAGGTAAAGGTAAAGGCTCCCCCCGCACATTTTTACAGGCGTGTCCGACTCTAGGGGCCGGTGCTCATCTCCGTTTGTTAGCCGAAGAGCCAGCGCTGTCCGAAGACGCTTCCGTGGTCATGTGGCTGGCATGACGAACACGGAACGCTGTTTCCTCCCCACCAAAGTGGTACCTATTCATCAACTTGCATTTGCATGCTTCCAAATTGCTAGGTTGGCAAGAGCTGGGACGAGTGCAGGAGCTAACTCCCTCACACGCGGCTAGGGATTCGAACCTCCGAACTTGCGATCTTCCGATCGACAAGCCTGGCTTCTTACCCGCTGAGCCACCATGCCCCCATCGATACATAACACTAAATTAATCCACAAGAAAGTGATGAATTTACACCATCATTCCCGATCCCACCAAATTCGGATTCATCCCCTCGCGGAATCAGCGGTCGAACTGGATCAGAAACCGGTTGCAGAAAAGCAGTGGACTTTATTTGAGCCTGCCAATTGACAAATGATAGGCGATCTAGCAATTTCTCTTTGGAGCAATAATTAATTTTGTAGCCGGGGGATGGATGATGGGTTTTAAAACTGTTTTCGTATCCGGTGAAGACAAGCAGAAAAAGTGCCTGCAGGATTAGTGGCAGAGAATTCAAGAATAAGGCTAAATATGGCTCAGGAGTGACCACTTCTAAATATTCCAGGGAATTAAGTCCTAGATGGAGCATCCCTTTTGCCCTGGAATTAAGATGACACCTTGGCCAAGATCAAGGTTCCCAATCCCATCTCCTTGTGGTCCACCTTCTACTCACGACACTAAGCATCTCAAAACTCCGGAGGCGCTTGGCGGCTTGAAACCCAGCAGCTGATTTTCAGAGATGAAATGCTGCTTCTGCGGATGTCAGCCTTTCGAGGTAGACCAGACAGGAAACACGACCAGATGATCTAATTCTACTTTATTGTAAGGCTAGGTAAAGTAAAGGTTCCCCCCGCACATTTGTGCAGTCGTGTCCGACTCTAGGGGCCGGTGCTCATCTCCGTTTGTTAGCCGAAGAGCCAGCGTTGTCCAAAGACGCTTCCACGGTCATGTGGCCGGCATGACGCACGCGGAACGCTGTTACCTACCCACCGAAGTGGTACCTATTAATCTACTTGCATTTGCATGCTTTCGAATTGCTAGGTTGGCAAGAGCTGGAGCTAGTGCGGGAGCTCACTCATTGTAAGGCTACATTGACAGAATCTTGCAAGTCTGAAAGGACAAATCTCTTTTACAGCCCGAGAAACTGGGGAGGGCCCCTTCTGAGCTTCTTTCTCCACCCATTATGCAGCTGTGGGCTAAGCCCTCTCTTATCTGACCGTTCCCTAGGCAGTGTCTCTTCGCCCATCTCCCAAGATCTTTCCCACTTAGCATTACAGTAGCTAACCTTTATTGATTAATCTTCAAGCGTTTTGCAGCTTTAATGGACCCGAACCCCCCAGTTAATCAGCCAGCATTTTTCAATTCAGGCAACGCCTCTTTGGCACGACACCCTTCGCCACCTCTTTCTACTTACTGGAACAGTCATCTTCAGACGGGAATCAATGTGAACTTTCCCAGACATTTCCTGGAATGTCAGTGTTCAATCTTCGTTCACTCGGCAGGCCCCCGGCAGAAAGAAAGGTTTTCAAAAGCCCCGTAAAATCCGGATGGGAGATCAATCACTCGCTAGAATTTCTTGCATTTTTTGGAAAGGGCTGCATGGCAGGAAGTCCAGAATTCTGCCTGGGTTGGGTGGATGAACTTGATTTTATTTATTTATTATTTAAATTTGTATTACCACCCATCTCCCAGAAACTGGGGGACTCTGGGTGGTTGATGGTTCCTTGGCTCCGATTCCTGCATCCTGTTCTGGTCAGGATCCCAACATTTGGGATGGTAGCGGTCCATCACAAGCCAAACTTAAGGTGATGGAATCTCTTGGCCGAGACGAAAGAAAATTCAGGAGGTGGAATTCACGATTTGCGGCGAGCAGAACCCAGATTCAATTTGCTCTGATCCTTTGCAAGTGAGCAATTCAAATCTCTGGAAAAAGATTTAAAATCTCTCTCTCTCTCTCTTTTAATAATAATTCTATTAAGAATTGCATCATACAGATAAAACTAACAAACTACCAAAAGTAAAAAAATACAAAAAGATAAAGGAAAAAATATAGAAAAAAATTTAAAAAGCGCAGGGAAAAAAGTAAAAGAAAAAAGAAGACCCCCCTTTCGTCCCCAGCAAGTACAGTTAACATTAACAGCTTATCACCATCTCTTAAAATACAACCAGCCATCTCTTCATCCTATACCTCGTCCCATTCTCTATAAACAAATCTTTAAAACCTCATCACTCCATCTTAATCAGCAAAAGTCCATTAAGTGTTAAGAAGTAACAACATAACTGTTGCAAACTATATCTGATTAACCCACGTTGAATCCTGCCTTTTACATTTATTTCTCCTTTTCTATTTAAACAAATCTCCCTATCTCATTATTTCAAATAAACAAAACTTTTAACACATCGTCATCCCGTCCTGCTCCACATAAATGGTATTTCAAATATCTCAATGGGCGACCAGAGAGCGCTCAGCTGTATTTTTGGGGACTGAGAGGCCACACCTGTGTTTCTGCACCCTTCCCTTAATTTAGAAGGAAGGAACGCCAGCAAAGCGTGTTCATAATCTCGTTGCCTTTGATGGTCATTGGAATCAGGGTGTCGCTGTTGTTAGTAAACGATGATCAAGCATGGATCCAGCAGTTCATTTCTTTTAGAAATTTGGAATACAGTAGCTTTCACAAGATGTGGGAAAGACCTTGAGAGACGGGGCGAAGAGATGCTGCCAAGGGAACGGTCAGATAAGAGAGGGCTTAGCCCGCAGCTGCATAATGGGTGGGGAAAGAGGCTCAGAAGGGACCCTCCCTAGTTTCTCAGGCTGTAAAGGAGACAGGGGGAGAATTGTACTTTCCGACTTGCAAGATTCTGTCAATGTAGCTTTACAATAAAGTAGAATTGGCTCATCTGGTCGTGTTTCCTGTCTGGTCCACCTGGGGAGGCTGACACAAGAAGATCGGCAGTCAGGTGTCGGTCATACCCGCATTGCAACCCTGTGGGCTTCAATGTGATAAATCCAAATAATAAATTCCCAGAATTCTCAGCCACACCAACTAGGAAGATGGTCTGCCCATCTGGAGGGTGCCTAGTTTACTGACAGGGTGTCCCAAAAGTCTTAGTGCTGTTTGAAGCTTTTAAAGCTTAAAAGATTTTGGGGAGACTCAGTATACCTTCATTTCTAACAACTCTCTTGGAATTCGGCATCCCCTCTCTTTGCGCCCCAATACCCCCAAATCAGAAAACCTTAACCCACATCCAGCTAGGGTGAGGCAGCAGATAGTTACCCATTCTGGAGAGTACTCTGCACATGCTCCGAGCATCCAAATTGGGCCTCGCATTGCAGCGATAAGGCCTGAAATGGCAGATGGACTATATGCTTCCTCTAAAGCAGTGTTTCTCAACCTCGGCAACTTTAAGACGTGTGGACTTCAACTCCCAGAATTCCCCTGGTGGCTGGGGGATTCTGGGAGTTGAAGTCCACACGTCTTAAAGTTGCCGAGGTTGAGAAACACTGCTCCAAACCTTTTGCAGAATCTGTTTTTTTTTCTCTTTAAGTTTGTCTGGATTTTTCCTATTCCTGTTGACCGTGCAGAGCCCAAAATTTTTCTCCTCTGAAAATGAGTTTGGAAAGGGGAGATTAGACCTCTTTGTGAATAATGCATTTTCATACATTCCTGAAAAATAATGCTTTCCCAGCAAGGTGCTTCTTTTCTCACCAAAGAGAGAGGCCAAGGGGGAAATTGCTAATATTTATTGGTTGGGGCCTGGGAACCATCCCTAAAAGCCAAGATTTCAACGGGACGCTCCCCTGGGAATCTGGCCAGGAATGCCTCACGCCGGCTTGCAACGTCTGTGAAATTAACTAGGCATCCACAGTCTTTGGGACAAATTCTGCTTCCTTCAGAGGAAAGGGGAATTTCCTAAAAGGCTTGCAAAGTTTTCTTCTTGATGATTGATGCCACCCAGGAGGACGTCCCCAAAACGTTTCGTTCCTTGCAAAAAGAAAAAAAGAAAAACGCCTTCTTTTCCATCTCATGAGAATCAGCCGGAGAAGAAAAAGAAGAGAATTTCTCTGCCCGGCACTAATTTATAGCAAGAAGCCAATTTTTACCATCACCCCTCCCCGATGTCTGTACGGAGCAGAGACACCAGATTCTGCCGCAGCAAAGTCAAATTTGTCTTCTCCGACTGGGACCCTCCCAATTTTGGAGGGGTGCAGCCTTTCATATTCCCAGCTCCCCCCGCCCCCCGCCTGTCCCATCAGAGGTTTCTGATGAGATTAAAGAAACCTCTCTCTTCCCCACTTCCTGTTTTTCTCTCTTGCAAGCTCCGTTTTTTGAACGCAACCTAGACATTTCCTCTCTTATGTAATGCACTATTTATACCGAGGGAGATATTTATTTCTGTGTTTGAGTTGCGGTGACGGTGTGTGCGGGAGAGGCCCTGCAGATTTATCTGCTGGGGAGAGAAACCCCTGGAAATGGACAATAATCAATCAAAGGCTGGCACTGATTTATTTTTCTTTTTGTCGGTTTAACAAAGGCGGGGGGGGGGGGGACTGGAAAAGTCCTTCCCACCAGCCTGGCTATGGGAAGTCGAAAAATAAATGACAATAAATAAGCAGAGACTTTGAAGTTGATTTTCCTACGGCCCAAGCAATTGGAAGGTGCAGGCTTGAAAGAAAGAATTATAAAGAATGACGGATAATAACCCTTGTGAAACGACGCCTTGATCACAAATCTGCATTGTCTAGACCAAGGGTTATTTGGAGAAATTGCCGCGAAAACACACTGTAACTAACAAAGCCGCCCAAGGCATATTTAAATAGCACGCTTGGGAAAAGGGATGTGACGCAGCAGCGTTAAAAACGGGCAACAAAGTCCCGCTGAGATTTTCAAAAGCAAGCAAAAGAGAAGAGAAGAGAATCCAGATTAGATTGGGCTAAGAAAGTAGGTTAGCCAGTTACATTTGAGATGCTCGAGAAAAATCCTGGATTTCAGAGCGCTTGTAAAACTATTTACTTAAAAAAACGGTTTGCAAGAATATCCACCTCTTTAAACATCCCTGTGGGTCACTGAGAAGCATAGGGCTCAAAGGGATCTATTCTATTCTATTCTATTCTATTCTATTCTATTCTATTCTATTCTATTCACAGGGCTACAAGAGAAATAAGGAACTCGGATGGGGTGGGGTAAATCCCGCACATCTGTTAGAATTTGAGGTTTGCCACATCCCACCTAGGACAGGCAGAATGATTTGCATCGATATTTATAAAAATAATGAAGGCGGGATAAAAATAAAATAAATAAAATAAAATAAAATATCAAAGCCCCTCCAGTCTCTGAGAAGTACAAGCAGCCAAGTAGAACTACAGTTTGACGCCATTTAAAACTTTAATATCTGTCTGGAATGCTTTAGCAGATACTGCACAGAGTGGGGTTGGTCTAGATGACCCTCAGAGGCCCCTTCCAACCCCCGTTCTGATTCTGCGATGTAATGACAGTACCCCAGGCAGTTCAGATTGAGCAACATCCCATCCAAAACATAGCCACAGGTAATAATAAAAAAAAAAAACCTCATTCAAATCTAGCAGCAAATTATTCAACATTCATTGCCCAAAGGGAGCAAACCAATTACGTGGCGTTAGGAGCGCTCTCTGTGGTTCACCGCAGATTAAACCATACCAGATTGGTTAATCTGATTACATAAAAGGCCTTTGCAGTCATTCAAATCCCGAGCAATTAAAACTAGGCCCTTTCGATCCAATTATTCCACGGGGAAATTACAAGATTCCTCCAGTCTCCGCAGAGAGAGAAAATGACAAGAGAGAACCGCCATTCGATCTTTGGGGAGACGATTTAGATGAGGCAGGCCTTCCCTACCACCGCTTTCCAAGAGCCGTTCACAGCTCTCACGCTGTGCCAGAGAATAAGGTTAACATTAAGGACTCCGTCAGCGGCGGAAGACTCTCAGCCAAACCTCGTGGGAATGAGCTAATCAGGACAGCAGGAATGCAGAGAATGTAAACAAGCTACCCAGAGGCCCGTTTTGGTTAGTGCATTGCTTGGGCGGAGGCGATCTTGTTCATTTTTATTGTGCTGTGTCTTTTTTAAAAAAAATCTTGTTGGTTGTCAACACTGTCAGCCGCCCAGAGGAGCTCTCAAGTCGGGCGGTGCTTACATCTCGTAAAATAAATAATTAATAAATAACGACAGGCAGTCCTCGCTTAACGACCACAGCTGGGACTGGAATTTCAGTTGCTAAGCGAAGCAGCCGTTAAGGGAATCCGACCCGATTGTATGACCTTTTTGCGGTGGTCGTCAAGCGAATCACCTCGGGCGTTAAGCAAACCACGTGGTCATTATGAGAATCACGCGGTTCCCCATTGATCTTGCTTGCCAGAAGCTGGCCAGGAAGGTCAAAAATGGCGAACACGTGACCACCGGACGCTGCGACGGTCATAAATGTGAACCGGTTGCCAAGTGCCCAAACCATGATCACGTGACCGCGGGGACTCAGTGACGGTCATAAGTGTGAGGACCAGTCGTAAGTCGGTTTTTTTCAGCACCATCATAAGTCCGAACCGTCACTAAACAAATGGTTGTTAAGTGAGGACTACCTGTATCTGCAACGGGCGCGAGGAAGGAATATGAGAAAAAAGATCTAAGGAATAAAATCGATAACTATCTCCAGCTGGTGGGGCGAAGGACTATGAGAAAAAGATCTGAGGGGGGTTGGACCTCTAAGGTCCCTTCTAACCCTACAATACTTGGATTCCGCGATTCTGTGACTCCCACCCTTTGCGATACAAGCAGCAACAGATTTATTCTCCTCAGCCACACTCAGGAATGCCGCAGAACCAAACCCTCTTATTTTATATTCATTACCCATGATCATAGACATCTTATTTGTTACGCTGATCACACAAGTGTCTTAACTACCCACCGCGGAGCCGTCTTCAATTAATAAGGAAATGGAGGTGATGAAGTGTAAGACCAGCCTGCCGGAACAGGGCCAAGCTGGGAATTTCAAGGGGCAAATTCACGCTGGTGGAGGAGACACCAACCAAGCGTTTGGGCTCCATCGTATTGTGCAGGAAAAAGATCCGTGGAGTTTTGGTTGAGGTCCAGGTTATTAATCCTTGGAGGCCAGACCAAGCTCTGAATTTGCCAGGTGTTGGTTGCTTTCAAGGCCATCAAGGAAAAGGGTCTGAAGCCCTTCTTGCCTTCTGGGAAATCTCTTCCAGACATTCTTCCTGAAACAGTCTTCAAAAGTTCCAAGATTCCATGGCAACCCATCACTGCAAAACCTGGCCTCGCTCCGATTTCTACAAGTGGAAAACAGGCCATCTTCCTGGGGAGCAATCGGAGGACCAAATCTCCCGATGAAGGAACAGCAGAGGATTGACCAAACATTTTCTTCTTCGCTTCTAGTCCACAAAGAGGAGACAGAAACTCTGTGGCCTCCCTGTATCCCACCTGTGAAATCCCCCAAGCCCCAATTTGATGGCCACGATTTTGGGCTCCGAAACCAAATAGAGGAGGATAAGAAGGGGGATTCAAAAGGTTCTGGGGTGTAATGGCATGTGGGAAAGACCTTGGGAGACGGAGCGAAGAGACGCTGCCAAGGGAATGGTCAGATAAGAGGCGGCATAGCCCGCAGCTGCATAATGGGTAGAGAAAGAGGCTCAGAAGGGACCCTCCCTAGTTTCTCGGGCTGTAAAGGAGACGGGGGAGAATTGTACTTTCAGACTTGCAAAATTCTGTCAATGTAGCCTTACAATAAAGTAGAAGTAGCTCATCTGGTCGTGTTTCCTATCTGGTCTACCTGGCAAGGCTGACACACCCTTTCTGAGAATCAGCGTTAAAAGGGAACGGTCAGATAAAAGGGAGCATAGCCCTCAGCTGCATAATGGGTGGAGGAAGACACTCAGGAGGGACCCTCCCCAGTTTCTCAGGCTGCAAAGGAGATGGGGGAGAATTGTCCTTTCAGACTTGCAAGATTCTGTCAATGTAGCCTTACAATAAAGCAGAATTATCTTATCAGGTCATGATTATCTGGTTTACCCGGTGGGGCCGAGAGGGGAGGGAAACACTCTGTTTTCTTGCCTTCAAGCCTCATTCACCCCTCCAAATTGCCACACACCTCCTCTGCTAAAATAGGTTTGGCTGGATTGTCAGAAGGATTCGTGCAACCGGCAGATCCCCAGGAGGATTGATTACAGCCTAGATTAAAAGCATCGCCCACCCATTTTCACGCTCCACCAGACGAGATCTCGGTGACTCCCGTCCCATTGTAAGTGTGCATCGATTTCTTCCCAGCCTTGTGCAACTCACAAAAATGCACATTTTGGAGACAGTGTTTCTCTGGCAGCCACGCCTGCATCTCTGGAACAGACAGGCCGAGGAGAGGAAATTCATGGATCCGTGGCACTCGGTGGCGTTTCTTTCTGTTAATGTTTTGCAAAAATCCACCCTGGTCCAAAGCTTTATCTTTTGGATGCTGCTGGAGATGATGCTTCAGATTTCCCTCTGGGTGTTTTCGAGCTGGTTTTCTTGTCGGAGGGGGTGGGAAAGGCTGCGCCAGACGTTGTTCTTGTGTGCAGCCCCTTTTCCCGTGGTTGGAGATTCCTGGTTGCCTATTTTTCCTAATGTGAAAAAGTTGAGAAACTTTTTTTCGATCTCTAACTGTGGGATTGGATGGGAAAGTGGGAAGCCAAGGAAGCTGCCCAGCCCCAGGATGGAAGTTTAAGCAGAACTAGAGAGAAAATACAAAGATTTTGTTGTTGTTGTTGGTTGGATTCCTTCCTTCCTTCCTTCCTTCCTTCCTTCCTTCCTTCCTTCCTTCCTTCCTTCCTTCCTTCCTTCCTTCCTTCCTTCCTTCTCCTCTGCTCTCCCCTCTTCCCTCCCTCCCTCCCTCCCTCCTTTCTTTCTTCTTTCTTTCTTTCTTTCTTTCTTTCTTTCTTTCTTTCTTTCTTTCTTTCTTTCTTTTTCTTTCTTTTTCTTTCTTTCTTTCTTTTCTTTCTTTCTTTCTTTCTCTCTCTCTCTCTCTTTCTTTCCCTTTTTCCTTTCTTCTCTTCCCCTTTCCCCCTTCCTTCCTTTCTTCCCTCCCTCTTCCCTTTCTTTGTTTCTTCCCCTTTTTCCTTTCTTCTCCTCCCCTCCCTCCTTCCTTCCTTCCTTAACCTTTTTCCTTTCTTCTCCTCCCCTCCCTCCCTCCCTCCCTCCCTCCCTTCCCCTCTCCTCCTTCCTTCCTTCCTTCCTTCCTTCCTTCCTTCCTTCCTTCCTTCCTTTCTTTCTTTCTTAACACATTTTTACGGAGACACCCCAAACCTGGGAGATTGTGATCCAACCTTCCCTTGCAGCTACTCCAGAGATTGGAGGACACCCATCTTTTTAAATGTGACCACAATGGGGCAATGTTGTACCATGGGCTGGTTCCTCCATTCCAGATCCCTTGATTTTTTTTTTTTTTTGGGGGGGGGAATAATGATTTATGAAAAGTTATTTTATAAAGCAAAGGCAAGTCCTGTTCACCCACCCCGAAGATTCCTTCTCAGCAAGGGGAAGTTAATCTCCTCTGGCCAAACCCCTCAATTTGCTCCCATCAGCATTCGTGGGATTTTTTTCACTCCTTTTTCATCCTGTTCTCAGTCTATCACCGAACATCAGGGCCAGCCCCAGTGTAGCTGTGTTCTTTTTTAAAAAAACACCCAGGAACAATCCAGAACATTAGTGCATCACGTGGTTGGTTTTAATCCTGGTTTCCTGAACAACCCATGTTGACTTGGTTCACCTGACACGGTCCAAGTCGCAATAAACTAGGGGCATGCAACTTTTTCTTTTTCTGGACTTACTTCAAAACGCAACGGGTAGGTAAAAGCAGCAGTACATTTCCTTCCATTTAGATTAAATTTTATTTTGCGTTCCGTATAATGAATAGCATTACTCCCCATCGTGCATTTACCGACTGGGGATCTGTTCCGTGACATAATCTCTGGTTGAGGAACTACGGCCTCTTAGAATTCAGCGTGTCCCCAGTTGAAATCCTTCTCCTGCTAAAATAAAATCCCAGATGCCACCCTGTAATGGTATGTGGGAAAGACCTTGAGAGATGGGGAGAACAGATGCTGCCTAGGGAACGGTCAGATAAGAGAGGGCATAGCCCCCAGCTGCATAATGGGTGGAGAAAGAGGCTCAGAAGGGGCCCTCCCCAGTTTCTCAGGCTGTAAAAGAGATTTGTAAAGGGGCCCGATGGCTCAGCAGGTAAGACGCCAGGCTTGTTGATTGGAAGATTGCACGTTTGGCAGTTCGAATCCCTAGCCCCGCGTGACAGAGTGAGCTCCCGCACTCGCCCCAGCTCTTGCCAACCTAGCAATTCGAAAGCATGCAAATGCAAGTAGATAAATAGGTACCACTTCGGTGGGATGGTAACAGCATTCCGTGTGCGTCATGCCAGCCACATGACCGCAGAAGCGTCTTCGGACAACGCTGGCTCTTCGGCTAAGAAACGGAGATGAGCACCGCCCCCTAGAGTTGGACACGACTGTGCAGGGGAAAACCTTTACCTTTACCCTTAAAAGAGATTTGTACTTTCAGCCTTGCGAGATTCTGTCAATGTAGCTTTACAATAAAGTAGCATTAGCTCATCTGGCTGTATCTGTCTGGTCTACCTGGAAGGCTGGCGCGCTCTTTCCGAGGATCAGCATTAAAGGCAGGCAGATTAACCAGCATTGGGAGATGGGAATGCAATGGGAATCTGGTTTAAGACTTAATTGGTGGTGACAACAAAGCAAGCTTCGTTTGTCAGCCAGCACAGCCATTTTAAGCTACGGGTTAACATTTCTCTACTGGTTTACTTGCATCAGCAATAAAATTGCTCTGATTCTGATGGGTTATGCGGGAGAAGAATCAGTGCCCCGACCAGGAAAATAAATGACTTTGTGAAAAAAGGGACCCGCGTTCTTTACTTTAAGCACCACAGTAGTGAAATCTCGGTTTCTGCTTTCTCCCTGGGTGAAATTCATCCAAACCGGTCAATTCCTACCTTGTTTCTCCCATTCCCTGGCCGGATACACATATATAATGCTTTGGGGTCTGGCAACTACAGTATTTTGGGGGGCACCCCGACAAGCAAAGGGAGAACGCAAAACGCGTGCAAAAGGATTGCAGCGCCAACCAGGGCGAGAAGTTCCTTTTGAAGCTGCGATGGGCGTATTTGAGGGCTGGTGGCGCTGCCATGCTCCAACTGTGCCAACGTGCCCTCTGCGGCCGGGTTTGGATGGCGGTTCGGGGTGCGAATCCAACCTTGTGAAAGCAGAATTGAGAGGGGAGGGTGGGGAAGGGGGTTGCCAAAGTGGGGGCATCTGGACAGGCCCTCCTTGTCATATCTTCTTGAACTTCACTGCAAGACCACTTGGTACCACATTAATCTGAAACGCTCCAGCACAGGAAGATCTGAATGCTTGAAATCTTTCAGCTCCCATATCAATCCGTCCCCATGCCTCTGGATCTTTAACTGTTTTTATTTTATTTTATTTATTTATTATTATATTTATACCCCGCCTATCCCCTCCCTAACAGAGGACTCTAGGCGGCTTAAGGTAAAGGTAAAGGTACCCCCCGCACATTTGTGCAGTCGTGTCCGACTCTAGGGGCCGGTGCTCATCTCCGTTTGTTAGCCAAAGAGCCAGCGTTGTCCGAAGACGCTTCCACGGTCATGTGGCCGCATGACACGTGTGGAACGCTGTTACCTACCCACCGAAGTGGTACCTATTAATCTACTTGCATTTGCATGCTTTCGAATGCTTTTCGAATTTCGAATAGGCGGCTTACATACATATATATTTCATTCTACATTCTACATTCTACAATTTTAAACTGCGCGCTTAAGGGAAGGGGTAAGGGAACCGACTCTTTAGATCTTTAACTGTTCCCTTTGTTGTTTTGAAAACGGCATCCAGCGGCATGGCGCCTGCTCCACGGCACACCCCAAATTCTTCCCAGCACTGTATCTTCCCGGAATCCTAGAAGAGAGGCAGCTCCCTGCTTATTAGCAATCACCGCCAGGAAAATTCCAAATTTGAATCTGGACCCCCTCTGCAAAGCTTCCGCCCGTCGGTTCTTGTCCTACCCTGGAGAGAAAATCCTTCCTGGATTGGAAGAAGGCTATTGAAGCTTCAACATGGCTGTTTGGGTTGAGATGCTGGGGACTCTGGCCACTCTTTCCCTGCCAGTGACTGGTGGGGCCTCTGGGTTCAGGGGAAGCCCTCTGCGCGTGCTCAGATGCACTGCAAAGGGATCACGTCTTTCTGCGTCAGGACGACTCAGGGCCCTCGGAGCAAAGGCGTGAGACTTGGTGGGCCACCGTGGTGAACCACCAGCTTCTTGATGGACCACCGGCGTCTCAAAGCATCCAGCTGTCTGGGAAAACCAACATCTGAAAGTGTTTTCAAGGGTCAGCGAATTGCAGGGCGAAAGGTGGAGGAGGGATGCTTGAAAGTGGCTGTAAACTTCAAACAACTGGAGGGAGGTCAAGTTTAAAGAGATGAGGGTCAGAAGAAACTGATTATTTGAAAAAGAGTGCTTGAGGACTATGTCTTTTTTTAAAAAAAAAGGGGTGATTCTCCAGGAGCAAAATGTCTTTCTCGGGGGTCAAGTGTCTCAGTTGGCCGCAAAAGCCCGGCAAAGTTGTGCTGCACGGGCCCCCTCCCCTCTGAAAGTGGGTTCACACAACACGCTCAACTCTAAACCCAGCTTAAACAACACGCAAGAACCAACCACAAGCCCGGGGCCGGGGTTGGTCTCGATGACCTCTGGAAAGGGATCTAGGCGGCTTTGAATTCCGGTATTCAGAAAGGGCGCCCGGGCTAATCAACCCTGCTGTGACATAATACGACAGCCTGGCTCATCGAACACGCAAGACGCTGACTCACAAAGGACCTGGCTTCATTTTAGCCTAGCCTAGCAGGTTGTGAGGACCGAACTATAAAAACACAACAAACTGCAGGGTTCACACTTCAATTGCAACGTCAGACTTGCCAGCCTGCTCCGGCCCCAAATGTTTGCACAAGCCACCCCTCCCTGCAGTGGGTCCAAGGCTTGGTTTCTACCTCCCCCCCCCCCCCGCCCCAAGGCTGTGCCGGAAAGCGGCTGGTTTCTTTAATGCTCCTAATGGCAAAAGTGTGAATTAAGCCATTTATATTTTCTGCACCGCATCTCCTATCTAGGCCAGCCTCCCCGGTCTGGCTGGGAATTCTGGGGGCCGCAGTCCAAACACCCAGGAGTGGAGTGGGGTTCAGAAGACCGTATTAAACCCCATAATTTAACATTTACACTTGTGGTTCGGTTTGCAATGCTGGGATGATTCGAACTCCCCCGTCAAAATGCACTTAGTATGAATGAATTCATTGTCTGTGTGTTCCGCATCCAGAAACAGGACCACTTTTCTCGCGGCAACCCCCCAAATGCAGCCCGTTTTTCCCCATTTCCTGGATCCCACTACCGAGGCCGTGCAACAGCCTTGAGGGCTCCAGAGCCATTAGGCTGCCTCTGACACCGAAAACTTAAACCCTGCTCGGCGAAAAGATAAACGAATCTTTAAAAGAAAAAGGGGAAAGTCTCAAACTTGGGGGGGGGGGGGTCTGCAACTGCAGATGTGGATGGACGATGCCAAACGTGATAAATTCTTCTGACAGTAAATATTAACTCTGGAGGGGCACTTGGCAATTTGGACTTGGCTTAAGCCATGCGGGGGGGGGGGGCAGGGGCAGATTTCCAGCCCCCGGAACCTCCGTTTGCTCATCTGAAAACACAGAAACATTTTCTTCTGTCTAAGAACAAAGGGGAATATCCCCCCCCCCCCCCCGCTAACAGGTCTCTGCTTTGTCAGGTGAATCCTTCCCATCCAGAAGCAGTCTATCTCTGTATACCCACAGAAGGCTGCTAACCCACCAATGCATCTAAAACAGGGATGGAGAACCCCAGCCCACGGGCCTTGCCTGGCCCCCCTAGATCAGCAATTCTCAAACATTTGGGTCTTGGCGCCCCTTTTACATTCTTAAAAAAACGATGCAGCTTTGGATTATAATATCTATCGATACTGGCTGCATTAGAAATTAAAACGGAGAAATGTTAAAAGATTTATTCGTTTGACATGGGGACCCCCTGAAAGGGTCTCAGGGACTCCCAGGGGCCCTAGATCGCAGCCGCCGCTCCGTCCAGGCAGTCAGCAGGAGACAGACCAAAACAGGCTGGCATTTTAAAAAGCACTTTCGAAAATGAACCCGCCGCTCCGTGGCTCGATTAAACCCCCTCCCTTTGATTATGCCGCCAGCTGTTGCCGTCCATCGCTCTCCAGCACTACCCCGGATCCCAGGCTCCGCGTTTGGACCCAGGATCCCGGCCAAAAATTCTCCCTCTCTGCAAAAAATTCAAGATGCTTCTGGCAGGTGCCCATTCGATACTCCCATAACCGATTTTGCAGTGATGGAGCCCGAATGCATGGCGGTGGGGGGGGGGGGGAAGAAGCGATTTAAAAGTGGGCGGGATCCCTTGTCCTCCTCCTCCATGGGGGGGGGGTGTCCTCTTGTCCACACCCCCCTTGGTGGAGCAAAAGCAGCCCCCCTCAGGCGAGGGTGACCCAGGATGGGCTAGGCAAAACCCCGCGCCTCTGCCGGTCCCGATCCAAAGCGAGAGATTTTATGTAAGAGAATCTGCAGCGGGATTGTAGGATGCGATTTTTAACCTCCCCACCCGCTCTTCTTGCAACAGAAAAGACTTGTAGTCCGGGGGTGGGCCCGGTGCCCCCCTGTAGGTGAGGGGGGGGGGCAAGGGCAGCTTCATTGCAACCTTCTGGGGCGGAGCGCGCGTTGCACCCCCACAAGAGACCCCTCCCGGTTCCAGGCACGGGCAACGCGGGACGCCGGGTTGGGCAATGACGCGGGGGGATCCCCGAGGGGAGGGGAGGGGAGCAGAGGAGCCCCGGCCGCCCCGCGGGAGGGGGCGCCGCGGAAGAGCCCGGGGGGCGAGATCCGGCCGCGGGGACTCACCTGCGGAAAGGTGCGCGCCGGCTCGCGCGCCCTGCCAGCCCCGGCGCCGCCGATGCGCCCTGCGCTCCTCGCCGCCTGCCCGGGCTGGGCGGGGCCGGGGCGGGCCGGCGCATGCTTGCGGCTCCTCTGCCCTCCCCCGCGAGGGGCCGGCCCCTCCCGCCGGATCGGGACCCCTCCGGGGGCTCCTCCGTTTCTCGCGGGGGAGCTGCTGAAATACCCCCCCCCCGTTAGCAGCTGGGCACGCTTCCGACCAGCGTCCGACCCGCCCCGCCCTTTCCCCCTGTAATGGGGGGGGGGGCGCTTCATTGCATGCCCGGACCCGCCGCCTGCCCCTCCCAGCCGCCGGTTAGAGGCGCGGGGGTCCGGGCGCAGCAGGGCGGCATCCTCGGAGTCAAATCTTCCGACTTTGCGGGACTGCGGCTCCCATCGTCCCCAGCCAGGCTGGCCTTGGGGTTGGCACAGGCCACCTGCGGGAGGTTTGAGCGGGGGGGGGGGGTCCGTTCGCCAAGAGTTTCTTCGGTGGTGGTGTTTCCCCTAACTTGGAGGTCTGCAACCTAATCCTTCAAAGGAAGGGCCATTGAGCAGGATAGTCCTTCCTTCCTTCCTTCCTTCCTTTCCTTCCTTCCTTCCTTCCTTCCCCTTCCCCCTCTCCTCCTTCCTTCCTTCCTTCCCCTTCCTTCCTTCCTCCCTCCCTTCCCCTTCCCTCCTTCCTTCCTTCCTTCCTTCCTTCCTTCCCCTTCCCCCTCTCCTCCTTCCTTCCTTCCTTCCCCTTCCCCCTCTCCTCCTTCCTTCCTTCCTTCCTTTCCTTCCTTCCTTCCTTCCTTCCCCTTCCCCCTCTCCTCCTTCCTTCCTTCCTTCCCCTTCCTTCCTTCCTCCCTCCCTTCCCCTTCCCTCCTTCCTTCCTTCCTTCCTTCCTTCCTCCCCCCTCTCCTTCACTTCCTTCCCCTTCCTTTCTTTCTTCCTCCCTCCCTTCCCCTTCCCCCTCTCCCCCTTCCTCCCTCCCTCCCTCCCTCCCTCCCTCCCTCCCTCTCTCTTCTTCCCTTCTTCCCTTCCTTCCTTTTCTTTCTTCCCCCCTCTTCCCCTTCCCCCTCTCCCCCTTCCTCCCTCCCTCCCTCCCTCCCTCTCTCTTCTTCCCTTCTTCCCTTCCTTCCTTTTCTTTCTTCCCCCCTCTTCCCCTTCCCCCTCGTCTCCCCCTCCCTCCCTCCCTTCCTTCCTTCCTCTTCCTCCCTCCCTCCCCCTCTCCTTCCCTTCCTTCCCCTCCCTTCCCCTTCCCCCTCTCCTCTCCCCTTCCTCCCTCCCTCCCTCTTCTTCCCTTCCTTCCTTCCTCTTTCTTTCTTCCTCCCTCCCTTCCCCTTCCCCCTCTCCTCTCCCCTTCCTCCCTCCCTCCCTCTTCTTCCCTTCCTTCCTTCCTCTTTCTTTCTTCCTCCCTCCATTCCCCTTCCCCCTCTCCTCTCCCCCTTCCTTCCTCCCTCCCTCCCTCCCTCTCTTCTTCCCTTCTTCCCTTCCTTCCTTTCTTTCTTTCTTCCTCCCTCCCTTCCCCTGCCTCCTCTCATCTCCCCCTTCCTTCCTTCCTTCCTTCCTTCCTTCCTTCCTTCCTTCCCTCCCTCCCTCCCTCCCTCCCTCCCTCCCTCCTTCCTTTCTTCCTCCCTCCCTTCCCCTGACTCCTCTCGTCTCTTCCTTCCTTCCTTCCTTCCTTCCTTCCTTCCTTCCTTCCTTCCTTCCTTCCTTCCTTCCTCCTTCCTTCCTTCCTTCCTTCCTTCCTTCCTTCCTTCTTTGTCCTTCCTTCCTTCCTTCCTTCCTTCCTTCCTTCCTTCCTTCCTTCCTTCCTTCCTTCCCTCCCTCCCTCCCTCCCTCCCTCCCTCCCTCCCTTCCTTCTTTGTCCTCCCTCCCTCCCTCCCTCCCTCCCTTCCTTCTGAGCAAAGGATGGAGCAGTTTACAGCTTTGATTGGGGTGGGAACACCCTATCTTGCCCGGAGGTTCCCGGGTTTCTCCTCCCTGCATTGGTCCCCTCCCAGCTCAGTCCAGTGACTGCCTTCCCAAGACCCCTCAGAGACAGTCTCAAAGAAAACCGCCATCCCCATGGGTGTTGACCCCCAGAGCTGTCGGCTCTGAGCAGGGCCTTCAGCAAAGCCATCTGCCTCTTGGTCCAGGCTGGGCTGACCCAATAGCCTGATTCCGGCCGCATTGGCTGGAGGGCCAGCTTAGAGACAGGGAAGTGACGCAACCACAGGCGCATCTCTGAGCATTAGAAGAGCATTTTCTAGCGTGCCCGTGGAGCACTGCCTTCTCTCTTTTGCAAAACATCTGCAGGACAGCTGGGATTGTGCATGAAAAAAAGGGGAGTTGGAAAGCCGAAAAGAGGGCCGAGGCACTTTGCGTGGCCAGAGGGGCGTGATGCCACGGCAGACCCAAAAGTCAATAAAGGATTACAGGCTTACCAGAGTTTGGCTCCGTCCAAGACGCCGCAATCTTTGCCTCTCGGCGCTATACATTCTGTAGCTTCGGACTCGGATTCGGGAAAGGTTTAGGGCAGAAACGGGATCCGTGCAAAGCCATGCTTGCCCCCAGAAAGATCTCCTAACTTGACGTGATCTTCTCCGCAAGTCACAGATCACACACCAACCAAAGACCCTGAGGGAGAACGGAGTCGGTGCTGGCGAGTAAAGTATCGTCTGCACGCTCCAAAAATGCATTTGCTCCTCCGTTGTAGGCTGCGTCTGCCATAATCCAGAGCAAGGGGCCAGATGTTTCGGGCACCGGCAAGAGAGCGGCAGATCCCAACCGCTGTTCTAAAACCTGGCTCGGGCGTGCCAGCGGTGGAAGCAAAGCCACCGAGGCCGAATTAGATTTATTTTTTGGACATTGCTGTTTCTGAGCACACGAAAGCACACGAAAGCAAGCTTGATGGAAGGTGGGGGATCCTGGATTAAAAGCGGTTTAAAAGTTTAAAAGCGGTGCCTTTCCCATGGCTGTTGGGAGACGGAGACGGAGACGGCACGTTTCTTGCACAGACGGTAGGTGGGCTAATCCGCTGTGACTTCTTTCCAGAGGTCTGTTGCCAGATGAAGACTTGCAAACGCTTTCAGAACAGGGACTGGGACCTCCAAGGGCATCCAAAGCCAACTTCAGCCACATCTTGGATGGCCCACCCTGTTTGGAGAAATGTCACACTTCTCCCCAAACGGAAGAAATCAAAATGTACATGAAGTGGCTGTTTTGGACGGGAAACAGGCAAATTGTTGCTCTAAAATCAGTCAAGAATAAGCGGAACCCAACGAAAGGTGGGGAAAGACTTTTAGAAGTACATGTTGTGGAAGTTAAATACGTCCTCGCTTAACAACCATCCGTTTAGTGATGGTTCGGACTTACGACGGCGCTAAAAAAACCAACTTACGATCGGTCCTCACACTTATGACTGTTGCAGTGTCCCCGTGATCATGATTTTAGGCACTTGGCAACCGGTTCGCATTTATGACCGTCGCAGCGTCCCGTGGTCACGCAATCGCCATTTTCGACCTTCCCGGCTGGCTTCTGGGAACCATGTGATTCTGCTTAATGACCACGTCATTAATGTGATTCTGCTTAATGACCACGTGGTTCTGGCGTCAATGGGGAACCATGTGATTTTGCTTAATGACCACGTGGTTCGCTTAACGCCTGCGGTGATTCGCTTAACGACTGCCACAAAAAAGGTTGTAAAATCAGGTCGGATTCGCTTAATGACAACTGATTTTAGAGCAAGGATTCTGTAATTGTAGCCATTAAGCAAGGGCTACCTGTATTTAAATGCAGATTTGGGTATAGCTGTTTAACGGGCAAAGAGGCCGAACAACTGGAAGAACAAAAGCTGTTTGTCCCTGCCAAACTGAAGGTAGAAAGAAAAGTTTCCTTTTTTTTTTAAATTGGCGGTTTCATTGCTGGATTTGCTTTTCTGTTTAATGAACTCGGCGTTGAAAAGCTATCCGCTCATGTACCAGGTCCGTCTTTGTGAATCCTTCAGGAGACAGGTTGACGTTCTCCCGGACTTTGGGTGAAGATCTATCTGGGTCCCGCACAAGAGGAAGAAGTTAATGTATCTGTTCTTTGTTTGGGGGGGGGAGTCAGTGTTATCAGGGGATGCCCCTCCTGAAACGAAAATTCCTAAATCCTTAGGGCGGTGCGCAACTGCACAACCTCACAGCACGCCACAACCATCTGGAATGAGTCATGGGCCAGGAGATCAGGAGAAGAGGAAAGGAGGGTGTGATATCTCACAATTTCTTTTGGAAATGTCACTCCTTCCCATTAGCAGAGAACCCTTAATGGCTGCCCACTTAAGTGGGGGCTATTTATACAATTAATTATGGACTTCTTCACACCAGCTCTAGTTCAGAGCAGCGGAGATGGGAAAGTTTCCCTCTCTTAATAGGAAAAAGAAAAATCTTTCCAGAACAAATAATTACATTGGTTTAAGACAGTGTTTCTCACGCTTGGCCACTTGAAGATGGGTGGACTTCCAACTCCCAGAATTCCCCAGCCAGCATGGCTGGCTGGGGAATTCTGGGAGTTGAAGTCCACCCACCTTCAAGTGGCGAAGCTTGAGAAACTCTGCTTTAGGGTCTCCAAATGCACCAGGAAGCTAGAAAAATGGGACAGGGGATGGAGTGGAGAAAGAAAAAAATTGGGTTGGTTCTGGGGTACCATCCGCCAGGTCACACTCTTCAACGAAGCAAAGGGGGGGCATTCAGAAATACAAAGTTGGTCTTCAAAGTCGAAAAACAGCCAGTCGATGTTTGTAAAGTCCCCGTTTTGGGAGATCTGAATTCCAGCCGCTAAAGTCAAACCGGTTTTGTTATCTGCCCCGTCCAGTAAGTCCGTTATGTTTGGGGATGGCCGAAAAACAGGTCCAGGGATTTTGAAAGGATCCTCCTCTCCGGGCAGCAAAGTCACCCCGTTGACCCGCGTTCAGCTTGGGACTAACTGTAATTCCAAAATCCTTCCAACATCTATGATTGATAAGCTCGGGGTTGGGCTAGAAAATAAATAAACAAGCAAGCAAGCAAACAAACAAATAAATAAATAAATTTCTTCTCTGAAATTTCATTCTGGCGCTTTCAGCCCCCGTCTCTTCCCTATCAAGATGGCTTTGAAATTAGCTTCTGCCTTCGAGAGGATTAACCACCTCACCCAATCTTGCATGCAAACTTGGCACACACCCTCTT